>VUQR01027575.1:0-29719 GCA_015108515.1 Hemichromis elongatus | reverse complement strand
GGTAGGCGCGCTGACTCGTGCTCTCTCTTTCCACACACACACACACACACACACACACACACACACACACACAGCCATATATCGACTCTCACTCGTCTAGACAACAGTGCTGATGATTTAAATTGATGGCACGCACGAATACACACAAGCAGGCAGATGCTCATTCAGACACACACACGCACCCTGCATCACACTGCTGACAGCAGCACGAACACATACACACACTCTTCCAGATGTCAGGTGATGACAGGTTTGGCTTGTTAAAGGCTCAACAGGAGAGCTTACAGGACACCGACTCATTTCCCGTGGCTGAAGTGTGGCAGGTGTTCTATTGTTTTCTGACTTTTTATTCTTAACGTGCTCGGCTTCCATGGGGATGGTTGCCAATATTTGTTTGCATGCACCCAGCTGTAGGTAACATTTCCATCAGTAAACATACTATTAATTAAAATACTAAAAAAATAAATACTACCAATTAAACATGTTAAATAGGAGTCGTTTCTCTTTATTGTGCACTTATGTAACCCAATATCTGCATTACTTTAGGTAATAATGTTTTTGTAGGCCCTCAATTTAAGAAAACAAGCACTTTTTGCTTTTGCAGCATTCATTTAACACAGTGTGCAACTACCATGTGTATAAAATCCCTTTGAGCTTCTCCTTTCTAAACAATCAGCCAAAGATGAATTTTTTCTCCACAGACTATATTTAAAAGATGAACAAAAGTAAGGAAGAGATCAAGGGGAGTACCAGAGGACACTGCATACCTCTATGGTAGTGGCATATTAATCACAAAGTAGCCATAGCCTCAAGCATGCCCTGCTTTACTGTTTGTTTTACTCACAAAGAGATACTTTGTTCACACAGTAAAAACAGATTCAACTAACAAAATATTCATGAATCCTGGATTTGTGCATATGCACTGCGGACTTCTATGCAGTCTGATTTATTTTGCAACCGGTGTCGCACCGGTTGCAAAATAAGTCAGTGGATGACTTACGGGAAAAACAGAAGTGAAATGTGTGAATCAAACACCAGTGCAGCCACTTTCTAAATTAAGATCTGCACTTATTTGCATAGGACTTGTTTTGATCATACAAAAATTTACTGATCTGTTTTATTCAGGAACTGCATTTTTGGCTACGAACAAAGCAAACACTTAAACACTAAGCATTATTTGCTTAAGTGCAGGATATAAAGAAGCTTTTGTGCTTGTCAGACTAGGATATATGCTTCTCCAAACAATGTGACAGGCAAGAGTCTCGATGTTCATGACCAGTTTTATATAAACATTTGATCTAAAGGGAACATTTTCCCCAAACTCTCCCAGTTTAGTAGAAACTAACCAGTCTCTCGAAAAACACTCGTGTTTTTTAGACTCAGGTTTTGCCCACTGTGCTGCTATCCAGCCCATTTTGTTACTAATAGTTGGCAATATGACTACATAAGAAGAGGTAAAAGTTCCTTAAAACTTGAAATGCTCAGCCTGGTGAACAAAGTGAAGCTAGATGAATCACTGTAGCTGCAGGGACACTACTGACACGTTAGGCAAGCTTTATGATGAAATACGCAGTTTAATTTAGGATCTGTTTAAACATTTAATCAATAAATACCTTAATATGTCATGATATGGTCATTAGCCCCATTGTATGATAACAGAAGTTTTGACAGGACCCTTTTTGATTTTAAACACAGTGTAACTGATCACATTAATTAGAGCCCTGTACCTTAACAGAACATAATCAACATTAATGTCATTATTAAAACCTGTGTTTGCCTGCTAGTTCAAGTCAACATGACTGCTCTGTTAGCCGTGTAGTCAGGTGTTGATTAATATCAGGTTAAAGTATCCTATTCTTGCCCAAGCTGTTAAGTCAAGTCAAATCAAGACCTTGTCTAAAAACAACCCCCCCCCCCCACCACCACCACCACCACCACCACACACACACAAATCAGAGCTTAAAAATTAAGAAATGAACAGAACAATTATTCTAAGCCTCTTTAGGTCAGGAGTGTACATACACTCATCACAAACATGTAATTTTTGGCTTTTAATGATTTCTTTGTACTAATTTCCAGGGTGGAATGATTATATAACATATCCTTAATGACTTTCAAAACAACAATTGGGTCCACCATATTGAATTTATGACATTTAAATGACCAAGTTTCTTAGCCAGTTCTGAAATTTTCGGCAGGGTTGAGGTTTGTGCTCTCAAATAAATCCAAACTTGTGGACCTAAAACCCAAAATTACCAAGACATCCACGCCCCTGCTGAGTGGATGGAAGCTTCTTTTTTAACTTTCATTAAGTCTTTTTAAACACCCTAAACAAGGAAAGTGTGCGCAGCTTCTAAAATAGTCAAGTTAATATAACATCCTATTGCTCTGAGGTCAGTGAAAAATCAATTTAGACTGTTTTTTTTATAATGGCACTTTTATAGTCTTACTGATCCCTTAAGACACCTTTACACTACAAGCCACACTAAGCCCTTCCCACAGACAGCTCTTTATCACACACTTGCACACAATAACACCAGTGGTTTCATTCTGGGGCAATTTGGGGTTAGCTATCCTGCCATAGGACACTTTGTCATACAGATCAGAGGAACCAGGCATCGATTCACCAACCTGCTGAGCCATAATTACTCCAATTTACATCTTAGCTGTAATCTGACTGCAGGAGTAATATATTTATCCTTAATTTCACTTGATGACTGATCACACAAATACTTAAATTAATACATATATTTCTGTAATAGGGTTCAACTATTCTGTTATATTTACAGACACGAGTGAATTTATGTATTTTTTTCCAAGGGAATTCTTCTCATCTCTTTTCATCTTAAGTATCTTAAGCTGACGCATAAATCAACTTTAACACCCACACGATTGGACTGAAGTGTCAATCATCACTGCATAAAAACATTTAAAAAAAAAGAACATAAGAAAGAAAACAAAAAACACGGTACAGGGACCATAAAATTCTTATTGTAGTTAACACTGCGAGGTAAGAGGGTTCACATCCCTGATGTTACCACGCAGGGTATTTCAGAGGTTTTCTATAGAGCCTTGATAATACAAGAGGAAGCAGATTAAGACCTGTGTTTGCTGACGAGGGGCACAGGAGAATCCCTCAGTGTCATGTAAGGGCTCAGTTCACATCAAACAAACTGGCTGATAAAATATGACATCCGATCACGTCTAAGAGCAAAAGTGTGTTGGGGAAGAGTCGAGTGAAGGGAGGTTTATTTAGAAAGCACATTTGCAGCGGTAGACAAATAAATAACGCAAAGACCAAAAAAATAAATAAAACAAAAAAACACTTGCCATCCAGCACGCCACTGGTTCAAATCTGTCGAAGAACTCTGTGTCTGTTTGCTGTCTTTATCTGTACAACATGAATCATTCAAACGGGTAAACAGTGTTTCCTCAAAGGCACTCGTGGTATTCCGCTCAGTGTCGTTAAAGTGAACAAGAAAAAGAAGCTTGTGAACACTAAACCTGCCTTCGTTCTCACCTCGGCACACCTGCCCGTTAGCTCTTGTGCAGAGGACATTTTAATGTGTTGCAGTAGCACAAGTAACGGTGTAAACAATAAAAATAATGAATGGTGAATTCCATGTAGACGCCTCCGTTTCAGGGCCCTGGCATTTCTCATGCTCATGCAGCTATAACTACATTAAGTATCATTTTTCTTATGCTTTGCATTTCTCTGTGAACACAGCACAGTACAAACCAAAACTCTGGCCTTTATCATGGCGACCTGCTGCCTGCTCTTATTTAAAGGTGACCGATTAAACAGTGTTCTAAGTGGACCTCGTTTGCAAACAGTTTTGTGTGCAAGCACGCAGCTGCACTGCACAGCACAAGGCAGACACTCCAAGTTTAAGGTGTAACAATTGTTTAAAATTTATTTCACTTGCAGACAGTGCAACTGGTGTTCCAGCAGCTTGCAGTTCATGACAGGCTTGGCGGTTCCTGGGTTGTTCCTGAATATCTAAATTTCCTCTCATCTGAAGCTGAAAGTTCGGGTCTTCTTCCAGACCTTGGCAAAGTGGTGGCAGATGTGAAACTTGTATTTACATACAGCTGCTTGAAGTTTTTAAATGTCTCCAAGAAACCTTCCAAATTTGTGTAAATTTACAATTCTCCTTCTTAGATCTTCACTCAGTTTCTGGGACTTTATCTCTGTTCTGAGTACTGGTCAGTCCAATGAGTGCTGTCAAAGAGAGATTACTAGTTGTAGTCAATCATGATCACTAACAAGAAATAATGGGTCTTGGCCTTGTCAAATGACCGATAATGGTGGCTGATTAAACAGTGTTCTAAGCGGACCTCATTTGCAAACAGTCTTGAGTGCAAACATCCAGCTGCACTGCACAGGACAAGGCAAACACTCCGAGTCTAAAATTCTGTGGCACAAACTTGATGATCGTCTCTAAAGGTGCCATTTGTTCATGACCGGTCCTTCAACGGACCACCATGTCATTACCGGTTGTGGTTGCTAAGAGTTTTGTGGTGCAGAGCCTTTCCTGATCTCCTTATAGAGATTCCCATATGGCTAGTCAGACTGCATACTGAGCAAAGAACAGAGCCTACCGAGAGTCTCTGAGGACTCTTTAACAAAAGCAGGAGGCTCTCTGACATCAGGGCTTGAACCATTGTTCTCAGTCGGTCAAACTGCTGCCCTCTTACAGCTGTATGAAGCGAAGGGAAGTAGCTGCTGCCTATTTTCAGCCGAATCTGTCCTTCGTAATGAGTTTCCAAGATGCCTTGTGGGTGCTTTAGTAAAAGATACACAGATTACAAACATCCAAGTACAAATCTTTTGCACATTTGCAGACAAAATGCACTAGCACACTCTTTACCCATGGGACAGGTAAGATCTCCTAAAAGATACATCAGGTGTTTCCTCTTGATTTCTTTCCTTATATGATACAGTCTCTCTCTCAAATGTTTTCAAGGTGGCTCCCACTCAAGAATAAAATAAAATGGTGCTGATATTTAGATTTGACATATCACTATTCATTCAATTTTACTTTATAATTCACTAATTGATGCAGTTTTGTTGTGCAACACCTTCATGTACGTGCAAATTATCTCTCTTAAATAGCAGTTACTGTGAAAACACCAACCCTCAGAGTAATCTTTATTTCTGCCTCTTTAAAGCTCTTGTTAACTGTCCTTCTGTTTCATCCTCACATCCAATCAGTCTCCCATTAAATTCCTTTATACCCCTCATATTTCTCTCTCTTCACCTTCCTCAACACCATTCTCCTCTCCCCTTTTTTCAGATCGTGATACAGTTTTCAGCTGGGACCAGCATGTCCCCATGAGGAGGGTAATCACCGTGTTTGTGTATCTGAGATGAGAAAGAGTCATGTGCATGAGAGAGAGAGGGGGGGGAGTGAGAGAGTGACACTTTGTTCTTATTGTCTTGGGTCCAAAAGTTCTCTTAGGGACATGAATTAAAAAACTGAGAAGTAGGCACTTGTGTGCAACAGTTTCCTGTATGAAGGAATGTGTGTGTGTGTGTGTGTGTGTGTAGTGAAATGGTCTTCACCTTTTTCAGTGTGCCTACTCTCTACCCTAATCTTCATCTACATCTTGATCTTTTAGCTGAAAGCAACTGTAAAAAAAAAAATGAAAAGGCTGCACATTTGAGGAAGTAAAAAAGGCCAGGGGATGGGAAAAGATATGAGTTTGATGTTGCACGATTGTCCCATGGCACATCTAGTTGCATAATACCTTTTTCCTTAAACTCAATTATTCTTTTCTGCAAAAGGCAATCACTCTGTAACCTGTTTCCAAATTATATAATAAAACAGCGCCAAATGCCAGTGTTGTTCAAGACCAAGGCGAGTGCAATCTAATTTAATATAAACAGGGTGAACAATTGGCTGCTGGAATAATATTTCCTTTCCCGGGTATAACAACCAGCACCTCTCTTCTTTAACGTAAAATAATGACATCCTACAGCAAAGGTCAAAGTGGAGCCAGAGGTTCTTCCAACATTACAGGTGTAATTCATTTAAGGGGCACTGAATGATCTCCTCACGTCTTTAAAGGAGTTTATAGGAATCCCCAAAATATTACGCAACATTTGAGAAACTGACGCACAAACTGATGTGGGATATCTTACACTTAGCTCTTACCGTCGGGGTACGCTTTTCAGTCCTTTACTAAATAAAATCTGTACTTGCACAAACACCCAGACGGACTCCACAAAAATGCCTTAATCTAGTCTATCAAAAGGAGTTTCCCCGACCTCTACCTCTCTTTCATGTGTTCCTCTATTTCTGTTATCCCCTCACACGCCTCCTCTCCAGTATGCGTTACCTTCCAGGGTCACCTCTTTCCCGGCTCGTTTTAGCGCCTGTACCGCTTCGTCGTGGGTCGCGTCCCGCAGGTTCATACCGTTCACGGACAGGATCGCGTCCCCCACATACAGAGACTGGGTCTGGTCCGCTGCGAGCCCCTTGAATATTTTACTTATGAGGATGGGCATCTTATTCTCCTTCCCTCCTTTGATGCTTATCCCGAGCCCCCCGACTTCCTGCTTGGTCACCTTGACGCACCGCTTTTTGTTGGCGATCGCCTCGGGTACCCGCTCCGGGAGGTCCGTGAACGCAGTGCGCACAGTTTGGGGGCCATTGTTGGAGTTGGTATTACTGTTGTCATGGTAAGATCCGTTGGTAACGCCGTTAGAGTTGACATTGTCGTCGACCCTCTCGTTAACGTTGTTCTCACAGCTTAACGTGAGCGCTTCCTCGTTTAAGTTGACCAAAACTTTGTGCCACTGCTCTCGTACCAAAACCTCCACAAATCCACTTTTTTGCACTCCAGAGCCAATCGGAACTCCAGTCGCTACTACCACCGCCATCTTTGGAGCATTTCTGTAAAAAATCACATGTGCTTTAGTTCCCAGCGCGCTCGCAAGTTCCACCTTATCTCCCTGTCGCCCGGGCTGGACTTTGCCCCCTCTGAAGTTTTCTGCAGGACTTATATCGACCGTCCCGTCCGACTAGCCCGAGCTCTTTCAGCGCAAACTCCCCCTCCGCTCTGCCTGCCCAAGATCCTATCTGCTGGGTGGAGTTTTCCTCCCCCCGCCGTTTAGCCGATCCCATCTCCAGATCCCGCTTGTAGAAAATGTGTATATCATTTCCCAACTTCTTCTAAAACCCGCTAACCAGTGCAGAGGTAAACAAACACCGGGAAGATTGGGCAAAAATTAACTTGTCATCCATTCCAGCTACATCAAACCGACAAGAACCTGATGTGTGCCTGCACTACCGTCATGTTAGAGTGGGCTTTACGAATCTTTTACACCGACAGGAAAATAACATTTAATTTGTGGATTAGACTATTTTTTGTTTTGTGCGCTATTGGGTACGATGGAACTGAAGTCACGGAAAATTGGAATTTTTTTCCACGGCGATAGATTTAAAAAATATTTTAAAATAATATTAATAAGAATACGAATAAATAATATGACTAGAACTGATTTCCAGTCTTCCAAGTGTCTAGTGGGTCCCAGTCGTCTACGAAAGCCCGTTTATCCGTGGGTGAAGTGAGGTTTTACGCGCGTACAGGAATGCGCCTGTGCGCGTTTTGTTGTTTCGAAGAACGAAAGAAGAGAGGGAGCACGTTTTGCTCGGAAGCTCTGTCAAGAAAGGCCTCCCTCTAAGGCTTTGCTTTGCTCTAGTATTATTCTAAAGCACGTCCTCTTACCCTGTCAATCATACACGACCAAGAATGCTGAAAAAAGTCTGTCAGCTCAGACCTTGTCAGCGCAGCTGGAGATGAGACCGGAGCTTCTCGGAGCATCGCTGGTCAGCCGGACCTTTCTTCACAGACTTAACCTCTGTGTTCAAGTGAGTGACTGGCAGGGAGTCTGAGACAAGATCAGTTTCTTTAAATCACGAGCTTATTTAGAAAACCCGTTGACACCAGCTACTGATTGCACCTTGGTAAAAGCTGGAATAAAGAGAACAAGAAAATGTTTAATGTAAACGTCTTTAGCTCCTCAGCTGTCAGGCTGTGGATAATACTTAGAGCTGCTCAAGTGCTGAAACGTGCTGTAGTAGACCACAGTGTCACATTAAACTATTAGAAATGTTGCTACGACACCTACCGGTGACGCCTTTAAATACTAGTGATTTAGTAAATATATGACTTGGCCACAGAATGCTGATGTAGAGTATTTTCCCTCTGCTTATATGCGCACAATTCGTTTGTGTGTGCGATTAAGTTAAATTGTGTAATTAAAAGTTGTTCAATTATAGAAATATATTATATAGGAATGCTGTGCAGTGTGGGAGATGAGCTTCCCTACATGCCTGCCCTTGAAACTATGTCAGATCATTACTACTGAGCTGCATCAAAGACAGGATTAACTTGTTTATTGTGAGCAAGAGACTGCAACAGAAATACAAAGAATTGTTTTTAGTTTAATGAGGTGTAGGAGCTACAAGCGATTTTCACTTTTATATGGAAATAAGCTGTCACGTGAAATGTACAATCTTTGTTGTGATAATGACCCTCAAATCAAACAAAGAAACAGAGGGAGAGAGTGCTATCTTTTTAAAGGTGATGGTCTTTAAAGGTGTTAATAAATCTTTTTTATGCCTTTCCTCACCCCGGCGACTTGATTGCACATTTTGTTTTCAGTGCGTCGGAGAGCAGCTGCACAGAGGTGTGGTTAAACACAAACGCACATGGATTCTGTTTTTGTGGGTCTGTGAACTGGCTTTCTGGCAAATAATTAAGAGATGGAAGAAGTCACATTAAGACTAATGACGCATGTGTGGGCCGAGTTTGTTTTGAGCTTTGTTTTCATTATTATTATTACTTTTTATTAAACCATCTATTCCTTCAGAGCCACCAATGGCCCGATCACATACCCATTCATAAGGCTCACTCTGGTATATCTTATTCCCTATCTCTCTTCAGCTTTTCCTTCATGAGTTTTACTAGGCTAATCCTCCCTGGTAGGCCTATTTTACCCCAAAAGCAAGGATGCTGTGTTTAAAAAAGTTGCCAGCATTTCAAGTTGGAAAATGGAAAGTTAAAGATCAGGAAAGTTGTAAAATGAATAAAGTATTTTTTTTCAACAAAAAAATGGAAAGAATTTGGAGATTAAAAATTATCTCAATTTTACAGAATGGCTGTTGTATATGGCCTATTAAAACATGTAATTCTATAGAGAAAACCATTTTAAGGGTTTAGAGACACTCCTGAAAGCCACAGCTAGGCAAGGGAGTTAACTGTCTGGTGATATGATGAATAAAACTTGAAAATATCTCTTAGGGAATCACAAGAGAGGACCATTCAGCTTTCTATCAGCCCATACGTTTAAAAGGCCGGGAGCAGCCTAAAAGGCAGCATCTTTGATGAAGTGGAGGGCATTAATGCACATGGCATGAATACCTTGCTCTGTAACTGCACCATTAATGCTGAATGATATATCCAAGTTTTGAAGGGATAAATGCTTTTTTTCCAGACATCTTTTTTCCAGGGGAAGACCTTGCTTAATTCAGTAAGGCAATGCCAAACCACATTCTGCATGTAAAATCACAGCCCTGCAGTCTGGGTGCCAAGCAGGAAAAACTAATATATGTGGTGCATTATGAAATGAAACATACAACAAATGAGGCACTTAACTGTTGAGCAAAACCTTTCACTGTCAATTCCCAAAAAGCTTATAGAGCTGATGCGACACAGTGAGAGACATGGCCCTACTTTAGCTTTTAAGAAGCATGTATAGCCATCATATTGCTTCACCGACACACTTTTTATCTATTAGTTATAACTGGAATGATATTTGAGTACAGTGAGAGAACCTTTTAACATTTGCTGGTTTAAGACTGGCGTGTCAGTTTTCTTAAGGTCCAAAATACTGCACAAGCACATTATTTGGTATTTTAGAATTTAATAATTCCCTTCAAAACCTTTGCCTCTGAAGCTGTCATCAGAACTTTTGTTTCTGCCTGTTCAGGCTTTTCTGCACATAAACGTTTTTGTGCCTTCCCTTTACAGAACGTTGAACATATATGTATACAGGTTGAAAAACATGGTGGGAATGACCATTGGTGGCACATGCATCTTTCTGGTTGTTGCAAACAAAGTGAGAACATGATCTTCACAGACAAAAAAAACCAAAAAAAAAAACGGATTTTGTAAAATACACTTCTCAAATCAATTAAAGGAACACTTCAGATCTCAATGAGGGAAAAAAATCATGCTGGATATCTGCACTGATATAGGCTGAGTGTATTAGGAATGAAATGATGCCTCATCATCTGATGGAAATTAAAATTATCAACCAAATCAAAGGGGGAAAATGATGCAGAGTAATCCATTACCAGTAGTCCAGTAACTGAAAATGGTAGTTTGTATGGCCCCCACATGCATGTGTGAACGATGATGTCAGGGCTCCTAATGATTGGACAGCTGGTGTCTCAGGGCATCTTCTGGGGCAGGGACGGATCTGGAGGGGTGGCATGTTCCACCCTAAAATGATCTCTTGCCACCCCTAGTGCCACCAGAGTTTTACACATGACAATGTTGTTTATTAAAATAAGATAGCATTAACACTTTGAGCCTAGCTACAGTTAAGATTAGATTAGATAAAACTTTATTAATCACACGGGTGGGTTCCTCCGGTAAATTCTGTTTCCAGTAGCATAGCACCCACAGAAGTTGCAAAAGAATGTAAGCAGAAATAGAAATATACCATATATACACACATATAAATACAGAGACGTAAATACAGAGTGTATAATAGCGATAAATAGGATAATAGGAATTGCACATTTCAACTATTTTGAGTCTATTGCACCGTTGAATATAAAAAAATATTGCATAGTGAAAAAGGGACTACAGATTAGTTGTTCCTGCCTTCCTTTGTCCCCCTGTTTCCCCTCCCTCTCCCCTCCAGTGAGGAGTTAAACAGTTTGATGGTGTATGGGACAAAGGAGTTTTTAAGTCTGTTGGTCCCTGAATTTGGGAGAAGCAACCTGTCACTGAACAGACTCCTCTGGTTGTTTATGACCGTGTGCAGAGGATGCCCAGCATTGTCCATAATGTCCAACAGTTTCTTTAATGTCCTCTTCTCTGCCACTGTCACCAGAGTGTCCAGCTTCGTTCCAACCACAGAGCCAGCCTTCCTGATTAGTTTTTCCAGTCTGGATGAGTCCTTCTTTGCTGTGCTGTTCCTCCAGCACACTACAGCATAGAACAGCAAAAATATTTGTTTTCTAACTTTGATTACAGGAAAACTACAGCTGAAACAAATTAGATTTGTGTTCCAGTAAGCCATGACAGTGAGTCAGCGTGCACACCACTAGGATGCTGGATCTACTCCACCCAAATGGAAAGCAGCTCTTGTCGACATGTAGCAGAAAGCTGGATGGACATTTGAAAGACCTGACATATTTACTGTTTAGCTTGCAATTGAGATTTGTGCATATGGATAAGGGGGTGACATGACGTTGAATGGTGAACAAGGGTCTGGGAGATCAAGTTAATGGCAACTGGACAACTGACTGACACAAAGTTATGCAAATATGTGAGAAGACAGCTGTCAGTGTGACATGCTGGTGCAAATGGAATCGGACACTGAAATGGAAAAAAAAAAAACCCAAACCAAACCAAATTATATTCATGCTGGTAGCATTGAAAATGTGTAAAGTGCTTAGCTTTGGTTTTATAGAAGAAAATAAAATGTTATCATATAACTTGTTGACCAAGTAAATCTCTGTTTCTAGCTGGTTTTAAAATTCAGGCAACCACAATTAGAAACAAGAACCTAAGTCAAATGTCCAGGCAGAGGAAGGAACATTACACAAGAATGAATTCCTGTGAGCAAAACACACAAAAAAAACATAGCTGTGTAAGTTAACCCTTTAAGAACAGAGGTTATACAAATAACCACTTTCAAGATTAAGGCACTTAAAGTCTCTTTTTATGGTTTTTGTAATAAGTTAATTTAGTGAAAGCGGTAAGAGATAATTAAAGATGTTAGTGCTTATGTACCTCATGCTCTCAATCATTTAATGTCTTTATTTGCTTTTCAGGGCTGTTAAGAGGTGAAGGTCATAAATTAACAAGTCAAAGGGAGTGTTAGTCAGTAGAGCATAGAGCTGTTTTCGTATCATTTACAGTGAAATGGAAGCAAACAGAACGGTTTGTGTACAAAGAGAGGAAACAGGACAGAAGGTGGGGCTCAGCTCCCCTGTCTTATGTAGAAAACTATTAAGTAGTTAGATATATCTAGAATGAGTATTTTAATACTTTGAAATCTGCTTACAGTTTGTTGTTTTATAGTAACACATACTTTTCGCGTGAGCTCATTATGAGGAAGCACACAATAATTCTCTGGTAAACGTGGACTGTTGCTCTGTGAGTGTGAGTCAGGAGAGGAGGAGCAGATTTCAATCATTTATAAGGAAATGAAAGTAAGTATTGCAGCGCAGTGAAAAGTCAAACAACTTTTAAAGGCATAATAGTTTGTTTTAAAGAGGCAGCGCATATGTGTCAATGAAGGTAAGGATAAAGTCCTTTAATAACATCCTTTTAATAATGTTTGTTCAAAGTAAAGTGAATGATTAAACCTTACTGATTAGACTTTTCTGTGAAAGTTTACTGCACATGATCCCTAAGTGACAGGGTCACTTTTTGATCACGTTTTTAACCGTGTTTTGTTATTTTTCTGGTGTGTAACGGCTAATTTCAGCAATTCTATGAATTAATAAAAGGCGTTATTATTGCTACTAAATAGTTTTCAAACCCATGATCCAGGAATGGCTGCAGCCAGCAGTTTTCTGACAGAAGATCAGCTCCAGTGCGCCATCTGCCTGGATGTCTTCACTGAGCCTGTTTCTATTCCATGTGGACACAACTTCTGCAAAGCCTGTCTCACCAAACACTGGAAAGACAAAGACCAGCGTCAATGTCCACTGTGCAACGAGAAGTTCGACAAAGGGCTCAAACTTCGTGTCAACACTGGATTCAGGGAGATTGTGGAGAATTTTAAGACGCTCCATGTAACAGCTGAGAATAATTCTCCACTCACACCTGGGCAGGTGCCATGTGATTATTGCTCTGGCAATAAGTTCAGAGCCTCTAAAACCTGTCTAGTCTGTTTGGCTTCTTTCTGTGAGACACATCTGGAGCCTCATCGGAGAGTCGCTGCCTTAAATAGACACAGACTGACTAATCCTGTGCATGACCTGGAGGACAAAATATGCAGGAAACACAACAGAATTTTAGAGTTCTTCTGCAAGACAGAGCAGACTCGTGTTTGTACCCTGTGTACGGAACACAGCGCTCATGATACTGTCCCTTTGGAGGAAGAATATGTAGATAAAAGAGCTCAGATGGGGAAGGAAAGATTAGAAGTGCCAGAAATTAAGCAAAAACAAGCACCGAATTATCAGAAGATGAAAGCGACAGCACACAGAAAGAAGAAAGGCAAAAGTAAAGCAAAAGCAAAGGTGCCTAATCAGATGGTAGGTCCTCCTGTGTTTTCTTTTCCCACTGAGGACCCACAGCATATGAGTGGCTATTCCTACATCTCTGAAAATAGGGGTTTATCTGAAGGAAGATTTTACTACGAGGTTTATGTTGGAGGGCAGACTGGCTGGGTTTTAGGAGTTGTCCCAGAGTCGATGCAAAGACACGAGAAATTCAGACCAAATGCCAGGAATGGAAATTGGATTGTAAGGTCAGGAAGTAACTACTGCAGATGTCAACGATGCCTGCAAATGCCTGTTTTAAGAAGAAGGCCTGAAAGACTCATGGTGTTTGTAGATTATGAGCAGGGATACTTGTTCTTCTATGATCCAGACAATGCAATGATAGTGTACTCTGTCACTGGATGCAACTTCAGCGAGAGAATTTTCCTGTTCTTTCATCCTTTTGAGGAACTGGGCTGTGTACAGAGGCTGCAGTGGAAGCTCAGAGAAATCTTTCAAGATCCAGAATCAAATCGCTTATATTGGATGTTTGCTTTGATCTTCCTGGCTCTGATTTTATATTGGGTGTCATTAAACAGCACAGAGGCCTAATCTTTATCTGAGTCTACCAAAGACTTTCAGTTGCTGGATGCTTGGCAACAATGAAAAAAATGATGTGCACTGATTATATTTGAAACCTTTTCTTTTTAATGTACTAGTTTAAACTACTTTTTTAAATGTTTTTTTAGAGTATTTTGAAAATCACAATAAATGCTTTTACAGCTGTAATTTTATAATTTTTGAGTACATTATTAATGCACAACATAAAAAATGATTCATGTTAGGTTTTCAAGAGCATGATAACACCACTTGGGGGAGCAATATGCTCACACTTTCTAACAACCCCTCACTCATACACCCCTCACTGAAGTCAGATGAAATATTGTACACAATACAACTAAACAGTATTAAATGTAACTAAACTGCCACATTGTTTTTTTTCTTTTAATTACAAAAAATTAAATCTTCTTGGAAACTTGGAGTGGACAGTCCTGCTGACATTCCCATTAGCCCCAGTTATAGTGTTAATGTCAGTAACAGGCTAGCATAGTGAATGAAGAACATAACACAAGCTGAAATACTAAAAAATTATTAAATAATAATAAATGAAAGGGGGGTTTTTTTATGTCGGTGCTACTGTTTTGTCTACCTAAGATTTTAAATTGTATTCTGCAGATGTTTTTCAAGTTGTTACTATATTGCTGTTGACATGTCATTTGTTTTCTGGTCTATTTTGCATAATTTTCTATGTAAATCCTAATAACTATCAGGGATGATTTTTTAATGTTACCAAGATATATACAAGAATTTCAGAAACAACAACAACAAATAAAAAATCACAGTAAAATAATACATTCTCTTCAATTAAAAAAAAAAAAAATTCAGAGTAAATGCAACTGACTGCAACATTACAAGCATAAAATCCTAGAGCCACGTATTAAAACACATGACATTTCCACACACCTCTGGACAGTAATATAATGCAATCAGAACACTGTCAGCCCCAGCTGATTCGAGCTATGAACTAAAGTTTCCATTGTGGAGGTATTTTAGGAAACTGTGGCAGTCCCACAGGGAATATTAGCGTTTTCCATCATGACCGCCCAGGTTGGGTTCATGGAGAGAGGTCAAAGAGCCACCTCCCACTGTCAGCAGAGTTCACAAGGTTTGGGAATTCCCAGGTCCCAAAACAGACATCTTAAAGTGTCAAAAGGGAATCCTTTGGAAGAGTTATTTCCCAAAACACATGCCTGAAACATAAAAAATGTCAATTTATTTCTGGGAAAAAGCCCATTTTTGTCATTCAAAACTATCTCGGAGTGACTGTGATTTCTCAAAACTATATTACCAACTTCTAAATTCTTCTTTTTCTTGCAACTTCTTTTTAATATAGAGCAGCCATTGTCAGTTAAGTAATACTTTGCAAATGGAGAATCTGACAGATAAAATTCACATAACCAATTTCCCAAAGACATAAAGTACAGCAGAAGAGCACGTTGTAGGACAAAGATCCACCACGCATTCGGCAGTGCCATGCAAGCTTTATTAGAACAATATTTGTATGTGTTTCACATTCTGCTCAAACCCATTCAAAATGATACTTTATCCCATCTTCATCCTAAGAGTAAGAATGATTCCAAATGCAGATGTTATCATTGCATGGCAATAAAGAAAACACATCATTCATACAAAAAATACACCTTTATTTCAAATGCTGAGTTTTGCATTTGAATTTTTTGTCCAGAAACATACAAAAAAAAGCCGAATAGAATCAAGCAGAAAAAATATATACAATTTGTGATTAATATTACCAATTTACTCTGTGTATTCAATACACACTCAGTCAAACAGACTACAGAGCAAGTATTTACAAAACTTTTGTCATGATCAAAATAGCTGTTATGTGTGCTACTTTAAATAAAAATATAGAAACATGTCCACTTAAAACTAAAAAGCATACATATGAAACAGAGGCAAGATTTCAGGACAATGTTAGAAATGGCACTTAGACACCACAGTGACCCTTCTTTCACTGGTTGAGCTTTTGTTTGCAACCATGTCCAAAGTAAACAGTTCAGTTATTCTAAAAATGTGTCTCGCAGTGGGAGAAAGGGTTACTGATTACCTCTGGCTGTAATCTTTTCTCTCATTTCCCTCTTTTCCCTTTATCAATATGAATTTTAATCAAAATGTCGAGCTGTCGCTGTACAATAACATTTATTCTGATACAGGGCATTCTTGAATTTATTAGCAATACAAATTATGTTGCAGAAGTCTTCATCATGAAGGTTGAACAAAAAGCTCTGATTTAATCAAACCAGTAGTTTGTAAGGCTTCAAACAGCCACAACGCAACCCTGTGCTTGTATATCATCCTACTACTCTACCTCTTTAATAGAGGGTGTTTAAAAGACCCTTTACAGCCTACACTCATCTGTCCAAATCTATTATGGAAGGATTGCAGTATGCTGTATCTGATCTCTAAAAGTGAAGAGGCTGTATAAGTCATAAGGTTTAAGTGCTTTCATTGTACTTAATAAAAGTAAAGATTTTTTTTATCTTCCACAGGATGTTAAACAATTCCTCACCGGGAGGAATCAAAAAACTAATTCACGTTACATGTTATAAATACATGTACCACAATGGGCAGATGCCAGATGTGTATGTGTCCAAAGTTATAGCTCTATAGAATATACTGTGTATAGCTGGAATTATTTAAAATGGTTGATGGTTTATGAACAGAGCCATCAGCCACACTCTGGTGTTTGATTTTAATCTCACTAATAAACTTTTGGGTACTCCCTGATCTACATTCTCATGCCAGTGTAACCCAGCTCTGATCGCGGCCACGCAGCATCGTCTCGAGGGCAGTGGCGGTGGCAGGCACACGTCACGATCACCATGACGGGCCTCCGTGTAGTTTTCCCATTAACACACTGGAACTCCACCAGTGCGGTTTTGGTTCTGTGAGGGGTGCAGCAGCGTCCGTCTGTGCAGAAGCCACAGACGCGAGGTTTGTAGGCTTGGACACTAGTGCAGTTCTTATAGGAGAGGTGAATAGCTTTGCTGCTCCTCAACATCTTCTGGCACTTACTGCCTCTCTGCAGGAATCGGTAGATACAATAACTCAGTTAATGTGCGCTAATTCTCTCTGGAAAATAACTCAGTTCTTATGCTTTGTTGTTGTTAAATTAGCTCATACGGTCAAGCACAGCATGAACTGTCAAGCTACGCAGATCTAAGCAAAGTAAAGAAAAGGCAGAAAACTCTACTCAAATTGTACCTTTTGTGCAAGTTGTGTCAGCTGGACCTGCTGCTCATTGCAGGGTCTAATCATACACAGCCGACTCTGCTTCACCATCTCACACCGGCTGTTCTTATTTGTGACCCTGGTGGACACCCCCATGCCACACGTTTGAGAGCAGGCTCCCCACTCTGTAGTCTGCTCAATGCAGTTCAGGCTTCGATCCCAACCGTCAAAACTTACAGTTTCTTCCTGACGGTACGCTAAATGAAACACAGAAAGGCAGTTTAGAAGGAAACCTTAAAGCTTAAAAGCATATTCTGTAAAAGCCAGTGATCACCATGTGCCTTGGCATGTTCAAGACCATGCTCGGGTTGCACATTCCAGACTCATGTTACAACACTGTCTCTTTGTTCTGTGCTTCCTCGTCTTCAAATTTTACTTAAATTTCCTCTTTTACTCCTTTCCCTGGTGTTTACCACCTTAACTCTAAACATGTTAAAGAAATATGCAAAATCTTTTACCACTGTTTCTCACAGAGGAGCGACTCCAATGTCAAAAAAGAATGTGCAGCTGTATGTACACTTCAGTATAAACACCCTGTCTCATTTCATTCTACTTGCATTCTTCTCACCTGCCATGGCAAAGCCGCCCAGTGCGCTGGCCCCAGCCTGGGGCTCACACACCCACTTCTCGCAGCACTCTCCGGGCACCTGGATCCTGCGTGGCATCGGGCAGTCTGGTCCAGGCAGCATAACATCCACGTTGCAGCGTGAAACACATGCTACCTGCCCATCGCGGCATATACACTGGTACTTACAACTGGGGAAAAAGGTCTGGCCATTCTGGTAGACAGAGCCGTCTATAACACACACAGCCACCTTGGGAGCTGGAGGAAGGAGGCAAAACAAAAAGAGAGGGCAAAACTATGAGGGGTTAAGCTATGATTTTGAAAAATCTATGTACTAGCCCTAACATCATCCCATTCACCTGTACAAATACCAGTCCTCTTGTGAATGTCAGCCGAGTAGTCACATTGGAGCCCTTTACGAGTGTCACAGGGGTTCATGTCAGAGCACACCTGCCCTTTTTGACGGGCGCACACCAGACAGCAGACGCAATCATCCAAAATGAGAGGAACCCCAGGGGGACACATGGGAGGCTCTTTAGGGCACTGGCATCTCCGTGGACACACCTGAGACCAGACTAGTGTAAAAACCTACGGAAAAAACAAAAAGCTTATTTTACATGTTAGTTAATCTCCATTTTTAAACTGATCACTATAACTAATTCTACACTACTCGGAGTAAAACAAAAATATATATAAAATAAATAAAGTTATTTAACTATTTATCAGATGTACCTGGTATTACATAATAAAACACTTTCTATGTTAAAACCTAGTCTTATAGGGATATTTAGTTACTGCAGAGATTCCTACCTGTGCTGTGATAAAGAAAACAAATACCACATTATCCACCACACTGACCATCTTCCTGCTTAGAATCAAAAATATTTGCAGCCTAAAAAACGTTCAGTTGTCTTCAGGGTTCGATTTGAGCGCTTTGGTTCAGGGTTTATTCTTCCCTCCTTTCTGACTGCGTGATGTAGCAGAAGGTGTCTTTGTCGGTCTGGTCAGAGTTCAGAAGAGCAGGACCTTAAATACAGCCCAGCTGTCCTGCTGGCACCATGACGACAAACAGGATGGAATGCTGGAAAGATCTCCCAGACTGCTGGATGAAGGCAAGGGCTGCATTTTATGGAGCGATCGTATCAAAGGGGTGCCACAAACCCAACAGAGGGTCCAGCTTACATGAGATTGGATTCTCCGAGAAAACTTTTTTTAGTTGTATTCAGCTGAATTAATCATTATAAATTACATTTGTACATTCACCTAATTGCACAAGAAACACTGCCATGCATACACTTTTATTATACCTATCTATAATATGGGCTCCCTTTGTTGCAGTCCAAGATGTTAATATTATATACAGTTGGCTGGTTGTTACTTTTAACCCTTTTACCTCTTTACTTGAACCGTGCCTTGGAGGTCACAGTGAAAAAGCATGCTATTCCCTCTAGACTCATTTCTATTTCTTTAAATAGCTGCACAGTGGAAACTTTTGGTTCATCAGCAGCTTGGAAAAGCAGGGAGATGACAAAAACACATCTGTTCTGAGGTGTGTTATGGTTTCTTCTCATCAGACATATGTCCAAGCAATAGACATGAAGCTAACTGGAATCAGAAATGAAAATCATTCCAGTCCAGTCCAGTTTTTTATGATCCTAACATAAAAATACCAAGCTGCGAAATAGGTTCGGTCTTTGTAGTTGTTCCTGTAATCCCACATGCATATTAGGAGACATATGAACAGATTAGAGCAGATCAGTCTGAAATTGGGTTTACCCCTAATGGGATCCAGTGCCACTAAAGAACAAATTTGAGTTTAATAATGATACGTGTTGCAGATGTTGACACAACCCCAAAGGGACTGTGTCTAGAAATCCAGAGCAGTAACAATACAGTAGATTAGTGTTGAATATTTTCTGTTTTGGAAAATTGGTTTACACCAGCTGGTTTCACTCAGTAATACCTAATTTATGCATGCTGATATCTGTTTTGTTGCTATAGCAATATGTTTTCCCCCCTACATCTCAAAAATAAGTGAAACAGTTGAAAACTATGATCACACCGGGAAGTTTGTGCAGGTTCCAGCCCCTTTGATAGTGAGTAACATAAAGGAAGCCCCCCCCTCCAAACTCCCTGGCCCTGCCAAAAGCTTCAAATTCAGTGCTGTTCAAATAGTTTACCAGAGGGAGCCAAAGAATGTCAAACTTGCTCAGTCTGTGCAGGGTTCTACTTTTGAACCTCTTCCATTATCTCCTGTTTAGCTCCTTTAGACTAATACAGTGGTTCCCAAAGTGGGGGGGTGCAGAACCATTTCAGGGGGGGTCGGAAACTTGTCTTTGGCTTCACCTGCACAACGGTTGTACCAAGTATGGGTGGGTTTCATTAATCGTCTTTCCGATCGATTTATTAAATCCTGATCGATTTTTAAATATAAATATATTTTGCCAGAAACGCCAGGACCTCAGGTTAAAGCTCACAAAACTATCCCAACCACCACCAAACAGCTCAAACAGCAAATGAGAGCAGATAAACGGATTCCGCACAAAGACGTAAACACAAAGCGCGACCCGACGCATTAGAATCTGTGAGATGTCGGCTTTCTCACCCGACAGGCACGTACGCAGACAAGCAACGTTTGTCACTCTCCAACCACAATTCACTGAACCAGCAGCAAAAGAAGATATAAACTATGCTTCATATTGGATAAACGTTATTAATTCTTTTGGTGTTTTGATTCCACCATGTTAAAAATCACACTTCCTGAAGAGCTCTTTCTCTCTCTCAGTGTGCTTAAAGAACAGTTTCCCATTTCTGCTGTTCAATACCAAACAAATGTAAACTTTTTAGAATTATGCCAAAATGCTTGGCTGTGTCTCTAAAAAAAACCTCTATAACTTTGCTCTGCTTCACTTCAGCAGCATCAGTTAATGTTCATATGTTGATTCATGGTTTTTGATCTACTGCAGAATATTTTTAAGGTTCTCTGCTGTAAAAAGCCAGACCAGGAAAATCTCCTTCATGTTTTTTTTCTGTGTTTTCTCCTCAGTAACTTTGACACAGAAGCATCTGCTGTGATGCTCACACCTCTGATGAAGCCTCACAAGGGTCAACACTGATAAATGAATTATATTTCTGACTGTCTGAGTCAAAATTAAATCGACTCGAATTGGAATCCAATCGATTATAGGGCCGGTGCTGACAATTGTTTAGAGGGTCCACACTGTATATAGGGAAGTCTGCAAGTGAAATTTGTTTTGTGCCCAGATCCTCAGAATTAAAAATTATTGACCATGTTTGCATAGCCCTTTCTAAAAATATGCTTAGGCATTATAGTGTATTGGGTGAAGGTAAGGGATATCTTGACTGACACGTGGGACATTGAATGTCACCTCTCTGGTGGGGAGGGAGCCTGAGGTTGTCTAAATTAGGGTCTGCTCTATAGCAAATGCAGGCAAATAAGTTGGTGTTCTAAAAAATATGATTGTCTGCTTGCAGGACACCAGGAGAGATGAATCCTCCATCACAGATGGTGTGGTCAGTGAACATGGTCACCTGCAGGTTCAAGCTCATTGCATCTCCAACCCATTAAAAAGAGCTTAATAAAAAAACCCCCAGCAGAATAGAAGTATGACAATCTCACTTTAATTTGTGAAGAATTCACAAGAATGTTGCAGCAGTATTTATTTGTGGGTAAATCAGCACAAATTGTGCAATCTTTAATGTCCCCTGCTTGTGGCTTTAGATTTATTTCAGGATAATTTAAATATTTTGTCAAGCAATGTTTTATCTGTATCTATAGATAGTCTGTTTAATTTGGAGCATGTCAGTCATGAGAACTTTAATGGACTCTGTGGGGTTTCTGAATCCTGGTTTAATTGGATTAAAAGACAGATAATTCAACTTTGCTATTACTTATACTATTACTCATGTTCCTCATATTGAAACCATAAATACATTTAAGAAAATTGGCTCAGTTAGCATAAATTACTTGGTCTGAAATGACAGGCCAGGATTTTTGCCACTCCAGATCACTCTGTCTCACTTCTTCAGATGGTGGTCACCGCAGGCTCCACGGCAAAGGGAAACTCTCACCCTTCTACTCTTTGGAAATCACAAAGATGAATCGGGCCAGTTGCTCTGAGCTGAAGTGTTTTTTTCCAGTCTCCAGCAACACCTGACAACAACACCGCACCAAGCTGGAGTCATATAAACATAAAAACACCCGATGAGAAAAGGAATCGACTCTGGGAAGATTCTGTCTCCCAGTTCACTGTTTTTCCAGCTCTTTATAGCTGATTCAATGTCACTGAAAAACGAGATTTTTTTTTTTAAATCACCTATCAACTGCTTTTGTTCTTGTTTCTTTACCTTTTAAGATGCCTTTCTTTTGCCTTTCACTGGTAGAAACATTCATTATTTTTAATGGTCTTCTAATATTTTCCTTTTTACCAGATTATAAAAATTTACAACTTTTAGATCACTGTAGAGTTTGCATTGGCTGTGACCATTAGTGAAAAGATTTAAATGCAAATGCAAACTTGGATATCTTGGAGCAATGTGGTGACAAATCTGTAGATTTAAAGGGAATGGGTCTAAAAATGTAGATGGCACCTTTAGAGAAGGATTACTGTAGAGGCTGAGATGACATATATCCACACACGTCAGTCTTTCTGTGTCTATATTTATTTCTCCAGAGGAGGTCTGTTGCTACAATAATAGATGAAGTCTAACCCCCTTTTTTATTATTGTCTCACTCGTCTTTTGTTTACCTGCTAAATGCAGTTTTTAATCAAGCGGTAGGACTCATTTTATTGCCACTTTAAAATGAGGTTTGTCACAGGCTTTTCTAAATAAACATTACATACTGAGAGGCTATTACCATAACTTGGGCTGTTATCCTACAAGTTCTTGGTGTTGGACTCTGCTGTAGAGCTGTACGCTTTTTGCCAAGTGGTCAGGCCACACAGTCACAGCCTCCTCTGGGAGCTTCACGCCATGATTCTCTGAAGGTTTACAGTCAACAATATTTTGCAACAAATAATAAGGAAACATTTGTGGTGAACACTCTGTGTGGTGCAGTGGGTGGAGGATTCAGCATCTTTGTCCTGTTCCTAATGTTGCATGCACATTTGTAAACTGTATATAAAAGATGGCAATAGCCACTGTGAAGTTGTGTCATCTAATGTGTTGTGGACTACTATTTTAAAATCTTAAGTTTGGCATTCTCTTTCCCTTTGAAACCAGGGAGGCAGATTTGGACAAATTTATCGGCTTATGCTAGCTGGCTAGCTAACCTGGTTAGCAAGATGGAGCCATGGATTACTGGACAGTTATACTGGATGCTGACTTTAAAAACATTCTCAAAAGAAAAGTAAACTCTTTTATTAGTTTTATTTTTAAAGCTGGAAAATGTGAAATGGCATTGGCCAGTCAAAGCATGTATGCCCAAAATTATAACTAACACGTTTTACATGTATATGTATGTAAAGTGATCTGTTTAACATTGTAACAAAGTGTAAAAGTGAGTTTTGCTAATTCACCTATCCATCCAGTCACATAGCCATACATCATCTACTGTAAATTTGAACTGTAGTTTTGACTCTTTAACAGCTGTTTTTTTATTTTCCTGTCCTGAGGTGGCTGCTCAGTTAAAGTATATGCTGCTGACATGTTATGGCATGATCGAATATATTTAAAAAAGTTCTGTTAGGTTTAGCTAATGGTGAATATCATACTTTCTTACTTTGAAGTTTCCCAAATCAAATGTGCATGAAACCTTTTTTAAACTTTATATAGCATTTATTTAAACCTTTGTTACTGGGTCTTCATATACTTTTCATAAAATCTTTTTTTTAAAAGTGACTTCATTGTTTGCAGAAAGATTTCACCACCTGAAAACCACCTGGGATAAGTCATATGGATCCAAACATTCACAATGCAAATTTGGCTGGTTTCTCTGTTGAAGACAAATGTAATTATTTACACAGACTTTTGTTTGTAATAACTGTGTCTGGAAATAACACACTTAGAACAGAGCTTTTTCCACTTTTGTGAAAATGATGAAAGTGAACACAAACTCCAGTTTGGATTTTTGGTCTCTCTTGAATATGTTTCTTATGAGGCCTGTAAAATCTTTAATGTACTTCATGTGGTATGAAGTAAATGAAAGAGTGTAAACTTAGTAACTGCAGTGTTTGATCAATTCTTTTCCAAAGGGATTACAAAATAAGACCCTGAATAATTTAACATCGCTAAAACAGCCATGCCTTAACTCCGAACATGGTTGTTTTCAAATCATTAAATTGGCTTTAAATCCTCAAACATATAAGTCTCCAGCACACTGTTATTTCTTTACATGCTGCAAGGAATACTAATCCTAGCATTCAGAAAAGTGTCAGCCTAATAAGCTGTGCAACCAATGAGTCAAAGCATAGTAGATATGGCTTCAGGGTCTCTAACCCCGACGAGGGCTTCATCTCTTGCTCTGGCCAGGTTCAGGAAGAGTTGAAACATCCTGATCAAAGCGACTGGTAGCTGTCCCCTAAATTTTAATAATCTGCTCGGGGCAACATACTGAAGGTCTTTTCTCATGCCCACATGAATCATATACAAAGTTTAATGCTCAATGCGATTTAAATTTGCTTGCCAAGTGGCAGTCAGGCAGTGGGTTTAGCAGCTTGGGAGGCCACCACAAATCTCTCAGTTAGGGTTTATTTGCAGTATGCCACTGCATATGAGCTGAATCACTGGGACAGAGGCATGTGTCTCTAATGGTGGGTGGTAGTGGATGGACACAATGTGGAGCTTCAACTAATAAAACATGTTGTATGGAAAAACCACAGGCTGCACTTCAACAGGATGTCAAATGGCTTTATACTCTGCTAAAGGAAACAGAGTGACCCAATGGCTTCCTGTGTGCAAGGAGGAGGAAGCTTCAGACTCAGTCAGTTTTTCAGCTGTTTCAGGTGCAGTAATTGAATTTGATCATGAAGTATGAAGGGTTTCTTTTGCTTAGTAGCAGACCATACCTTTTATGTGTTGGGCCTAAAATCAAGCAGTCAGCACTATAGTCTTAAAAGTACTCAAACTGGGAGGTGCATGGGTGCACAAATCAGTGTCATGTATCTAACTAGAAGATGTGCAGTGTTCTCTGAAGGAATGAAAAACAAAAATGTTCATTCTTACAGTCATTTTGAAGCAGTAGAGACCGCTAGCAGCAGTACAAGAAAAGCATTTTTGATGCTAATCACAGTCAGTCTTTGCATTTTCAACAGGACTCCCTGTTCAGTTCTCTGTTTGTCACAGTTTGCAGCTGAGGGCAGAGTTCATCTGTTCCACGGTGATGTTTGTTTTAACATCTCTGTGGCTGAAGAACTGAACACATGGCTGCCACTTGGGGGAGATCTTATATAAAAATCAGACCAAAATAAAAAATGTAATCCACAGCCAAGGTTAACAGCGCACAAAAAACGAACGAGAAAAGATGACAGAAGGGCTTGGACTTAAACTTTGAAGCCTAAAGTGTATTTGGTTTATATTAAGATCAATGATCACTGGAATTTTTTGGCATTAATTTACTAATTTCCTTGATTTATCAGGGCATTTACAGGAGAAGTATCCTTAAAAACACAATATTTAAGTATGATTTTCCTGTAATTGCATGTTTTAAATAAGTTCTGTATGTAAAAAAAAAAATTACTTGCAGCTGAAAGTTTCAAAATGTTAGCTTAAAAACATCTCTCGGGTGGTTTGAGTCATTGGCTTTATCACTGCTACTACCTGTTTTGTTTTTTTTTGTAAAAATGCAACATTTGTTATTCAGTCATTCACTTTATGATTGTTACAGAAATAGTCATGTTTACTGCCTGATTACTAAGGACTATATTTCTTAGCCTTCATTTTCATTTCATTCTTTAATTTGTGTGAAATTAATTTCATTATTTCCTGTCTGTTTTGTGCTGTCCTAATAAATGAGTGATCAGCAGCCATAATTTGTTCAGTAATGAACAATAGGAAGGGTGTATTCAAACCAGTAGTAAAATAATAAAATTAAATAAAATGAAAAAAATGAAACACCTTCAAAATAACAAGTAAATGTAAAAGTAGGGTTTTTAGAAGAAAATTTGTAATAAAATGTGATTGACTTACTTTATTAATAAGCAGGTTGTGTCGACTTCTTTATGTTTTTGCATCTGAACTACAAAGTAGTTGGTGACATAGTGATAACATTTAATCTGTGTGTTCACTGCTCTGAGTCTGGCTAAACTGCAGCAAAAATTTCTGAGACAAATTCAAAGGCCCTTGTTTCGCAATATATCTTGTCTTTGAATGACCTTCTATTGCAAAGGTCATAGAGCTGCTCAGTTAAATCCTTGGCAACCAGTGACCTGGCAGATTTTGAGTTATGTTGACAATTCAGCTTATGGGTCCTCTGGCTATTTAGCAGTGGCAACGTGGGAATGTTAGGTTTCACCTAGGAGAGGGACTGAAACGCAACCAAAGATGCACAGAGGCAGGCTTTTAAGGGTTACAATTTACAGCACCTTTCTTATTTGGTGTTTTCTTAGTGAGAATATTCTGGAGAAGTGACATGGAGATGGACATGGGGTCAGCTGTCTGCCCCTGTGATGGGCTCAGCCCTACTGCCTTCATAAATTTAACTAGCTATTGTTCCCAGTTTATCATTGACAGACATACAGCTTCATGCAGCAGGCCATTCCTGCACTTATTTACTTAAGAGCTGAGCTTAGCCATCAAATTGTGTGGGGTCTCTGTTTTTAGGACGTAAAAATGTATCTAAAGAAAACTCATTTAAAAGATGCAGAACATGCTCTTGGCTCTTTATTAGCTGGCCTTACTTCCAGTCAGGACACATGGTCAGCTAAAAGTTTGTTTTGTTTTGTTTCTTTACAACTGCTATGAGCTCATCTACTTGTGTGAGTCCATTGGACTTTTGCAAACAATAAGGGCACAGAGGTATTGTTAAAAAAGTGAAGTGTTCATGTGTAGCTCTATAGTGGCCTCTTCTGGGGACAAAGAGAACATTCGTGCACAAAAGTGATCAGTCAGGAAATCAATATAGTTATAACATATGTTAATGTGACACTTACTAACCTTACTTTTAATTTCATAGCCCACTTTGGGTTTCTTTTGTACTTATATGACAACTTTATAGGAGAACAGCAGGTTATAGGACTGCAACAAATGAGAATAAACCAGTTTTGCAGGCTCAATTCATTATTATTGAAAATCACAAAAATGGTGAAAGGATTACTCTGGGTGAATGTTGGTGGGATTTTGTTTGTTTGTTTTGTTTTACTCCTATTGCATTAATATTTTTTTTTAATTTTTTAAAATTCTTCTAGCTTCTTAAACTTCAGCCTGTCTGCTAGAGGGCAGCATTATCCAATGTTAAAATGATGTTCTGTGTGGAAGGGAGTGTCTCTTACTCTTTCCAGTGCTCCCTCACACGCACACACAGTTCTTGAAACTGGAGACAAAGACAGTATAATGACTGCAAAGTTAAAAGTAAGAGCCTACTGAGACACATCGGACACCATGTGTCTTAACATTCACTCCTTAGAGAGGGAGTTACTCAAAGTAGTGGTTAATTTAGGAATGATTAATTATTGGCTGTAAAATCTACCTTGGTAAAGCAATAACCAAGCAGGTGCCCTTCAACTTCACACGTTTAATAAGACAAGAGTGCAAATATATTCATAACAAATCATAAAACATGCTGGACTTTTTGGAGTGCTCAAAAGCAAGCCAAATCTAAACAGTTTCTAAGGTTGTTATAATACCTTCCCTGTTCAGTTTGGTTAAAACAAACTGCCTGTTTGCACTTTAAGTGCAGTCTGGGCTGGCGTGAATTTTGACAGATGCAGCCTGGTGCAGACCTGAGGCCACATCCACACTAGCCCGGATAGATTTGAAAATGTCGTTTTCGTCTAAAAAAGCTCCGCGTCCACACTATCGTTTTCAGTCGTTTTCACAGAGGCTGAAAACGCTTACGTTCTTGTACCACACATGCGTGAAATGTAGGACGATTCGACCTGCGTCATTTCCGTCTGTTGTTTATTTACTTTTCGGCACTTTAAAATGTGGTGGCAAAATGGTGAGACAAAGCACCTAATTTTTCAAATGGAATGATAATGAGGTGGAGTTGTTGCTCCGAGTCCCAAAAGAGTACATATTAATCTTCAATAGGGCCACCAAAAACTGTAAGCGAACAAAACAACTGCTGTACGATGCCGTCCGCCATCTTGGTTAAAGTAAATGGCAAATAGCCTGTATTTATATAGCGCTTTACTGGTCCCTAAGGACCCCAAAGCGCTTTACATTACAGTCATCCACCCATTCACACACCGGTGATGGCAAGCTACATTGTAGCCACAGCTGCCCTGGGGCACACTGACAGAGGCGGGGCTGCCGGACACTGGCACCACCGGTCCCTCTGACCACCATCAGTAGGCAACAGGTGAAGTGTCTTGCCCAAGGACACAACGACTGAGACTGTCGGAGCCGGGGCTCGAACTGGCAACCTTCCGATTACAAGACAAACTGCCAACGCTTTGAGCCATGATCGCCCCGATCAAGTGGTCACATGACTGCATCATATGACTAACATACGTCATTGTTTTCAAAAGTCTCTGTTTTTGCTGTCCACACTGCGACCGAAAGCTATATCTTCAAATGTATGCGTTTTTGAGAGTGTTTCCAAAACCCTCCATTTTCCTTGACCAAAAGCGCCGCCTCAGTGTGGACGGGAGGCCAAAACGGAGAGAAAACATTGCGTTTTTGTTTGAAAACCCATTAGTGTGGACGTAGCCTAAGACAGGTTCCCAGTGCAGGTTGTTGAATGTACCAACACTAATTCATTGAGGATGAATTAGAACATTTAAAGGATTTTATTGTCATAAAGACTTGTTTCACCTCCACACAAGTCTTAGGTATTTTAACCCCAAAGGAGTTGTGCCTTGGAAGGGTCATTTGCCAACATTAATCATGTGTCTCACCACATGAGCCAAGGTGTGAAAAAAAAAGGCATGCCTCATTACCACCAGTAGCTTTTGGGTAAAACCATAGTGAGATCTTGCTTCACTCTATCATGTGACCTATGGGGTCACCCGAGACAAGATTTAAGTGGACGCTTAACGCAAAACTGCATTGTAGGTGGTGGACGGTTGGTATCACAACCCCCCCTTTATTCAATGACAGCCATTCCCAGTGAACATAAACGGCCTCCTTTAACTCTCTGGGGTTGAGGGACGTGTCCGCGCGTCAAAATCACATGACCACTTTAAGACAAGACAGCAACAAGACGCAGCGACCCAGAATCTTCATTTAAAATTGATTCGACAGTGCGGACTTCAAACTATATACCAGTTTTTAAATCGTGTTAATAGGCCACGTAAAACCAGAGTTATGATGAAAATTGGCATTTGGTTGTTTAGGTAGAGGGGGAAGATTAAGGAGTGACACCGGTGAGAGAAAACGGGCGAGCGAAAGAGAAAGAGAGAGAGCGAGTTTTGATACGTGATTAGTGAAGTTTAGCGTTTTTGGAGGCTATAGTTAGTGTGCAGTGTAGTCGTTGTTTGGTTTTGTGTCTCAGTTACACTAGTGAATGTCACAGTTGCGCCAAAAAAAGACAACAAAGGCAGATTGCAGTGTAAAAGTTGTATCCACGTGAAAAACAAGAGTGACACACCTTCTTATTTGATGCAGACCTGCAGGGTTTATCCCTGTAGTGTGCTCATCTGTCTTATAGTGGACAAAAACTATTTTTTTGGACTGGCACAAATAATTTTTGTGCCTTTTTATT
>VUQR01027572.1:0-11550 GCA_015108515.1 Hemichromis elongatus | reverse complement strand
AGAAGAGTAGACGGTGTCCTCCCGGCTCGGGCCTGGGTCTCACTAAACAAGTGGAGATATCATCTGAATTTCAGGAGCGGGACCACACCACCTTTACGCCCCTTCCATCCTCAGCCTATAAATGCCCCCTTCTCCTACCAGCTGCTCTCATTTTCATGCCCCACCCTTCCCTCCTAATTTTCCTCTCTACTCCTCTTCTCCTCCTCCCTTCCTTCATTCACTTCTCGTTAGTACACGGGGATCTGCCCGGCCCGGGAGCCGTCGCCAGTCCCCTTCGAGGCCTTCCCCAAACCGCAGCACTAGTTCATTCTCCTCATCCCTCACCGCTCATCGTTTCAGAGGTTGTGGTCCCAGCTAGTCAAACATGATTTCCCTCAGAGTTCTACAGCCTCCTTGTTGTGAACCATAGTGAGTTTGTTGAATCTAAAATATTTCTTTGTCCTGTGATTTTCCTGTGTTGTTGTCATCACGCAGCGATGTGGCTGCAAAGCATCAGCTTAGTTGTCCCTAAAGTGACTGTTAAAGCTTAAAATTAAGATGCTGCACTTTGTATATTTGAGTTTGATTATTGGTAGTTTGGCTACTTGGCCTCGATAAAGGTTTGGTGTATGTGATGTATCAGAGCTATTGTTAAGCTGCTGAAAATCCAATGCACACAGTAAAGCCTTTCAAACGTGGTTCAGCCCTATTAACGTGTCTTATTTAGAGTTAGACATTAATGGTACCATAAAACAATCAGGAAACCAAATGAATTATTTATGAGTGGTTTGAGCTCATAGGCATGTCAGCGGTGAGTGAGTCCTGCTGTTGATAATAAAAGGTCTCTGAATATGTTCCACTTCCAGCATCCTGAAGCACTGACAGAATAAACATAACTCTGATTGGACTGAATCAAATAATCATCAGTCTATCTGCAGGAGGAATTTAGAGATTTATTGATACTTGTGTGTGTGTGTGCTGTTAACATGGGGGGATATCACTGCTCTAAGTCTGTGAGTATGTCACCTGCAGTGAAAAGTCTAGACAGACACAAGCCTGCATTATGGAGATAACGTATCGGTACATTTCTAACCACTAATAATACTGTGAGTGGTTGTATAGGGAATAATACAGATTGGAATCCAAAACAGAGGAAGCTATTTTCACTTATAAACAGCATTACACTTTCCAGCCTCTCCATCATGGAGGTTAGTAGTTAGCTGGTATACTGGAGACTGTTCTCAAAACTAAGCAACTATCTCAGAGTGTCAGAAATAAACTGAAGACACAAGAGCAAAATGCTGTAGTTCCTTGAAAGGCTGGCTGCAGGACAACCCAACAGCATGGTAAAAATAACAAAACAAAAACAAATACTTGCCTTCCTGACACCTGTATGTTTTCTTTCTTTTTTTTTTAAATAAAACAAAAATAACAGCTCTGGGTTAGTATTTTTCCCAAGGATATTTGGCATACAGCCAGGAACTAGGATGTGAAGGAGCGATTGGGGCGGATGTGAAAGATAAAGTCTGTCCATAACGGTGCAGCCCAAGAAACACCTAAGATGCTGCTCAGTACCCTCAAACTCCCAGGCCACAGACAAACACACACAATCGCCCACCTCATGAGGTGCATCTACGTAATTGTTGACATAAAAATCTCATCAGCTAATTGTCAAGACAACCTGTTGAAGTTCAGACTGAACATCAGATTGGGGAAGAAAGGTGATTTAAATAACTCTAGCCTCTGTATGGTTGCTGGTGCCCGACGAGCTGGTCTGAATATTTCAGAATCTGCTGACTTGCTGGGACTTTTGCACACAATCAAGGATTACAGAGAAAATAGCTCTCTGGGTGAAAATGCCTTGTTGATGTTAGTGCCTGGAGACAAAAGCCCGGACAAGAAGGCAACAGCAACTCGGACAACTTGTTACTTCCAGTTTATACATACATTTAACAGCAAACAAGATCATGTATAATCCGTCCTGTTTCAGAGCTCAAGTTATCTTCTTTAGTTTGCAATAGTCAGGAGTTGATGTTATAAATATATCTTTTGATGAAACCCTGCTTTCATGCACCACCTTTTATGGATATCACCACAAACTCAAAATTTCCTTAAATTTTATATGCAACTGGGACACAGCTGCATTCCACTCACTCCATGTTGCTCACTCGCTCGCCGTAATTAATGTTTTGACATTTTTCTTTCCCTTGTTTCTACATGAACATGGGCGGGAGTGCAGTAAAATGTAATCACTTCTTTAAATAAACTAAGAATTTAAAAAAAATCTAGCTTACATGCTACTAAAGTCAGTGTGTGCAGGGGCAGGTAACACACACACAACAGCCTTCACGACACGGCAGAGCTGCCTGGACCCGTGTAGCCTGGAGCCCATAGGCGTAATAGACTAGAGACTCTTACATAAATCTGTTTGTTTATGTGTGTTTGGTTTATTCATGTTTGAGTGTATTCGTATGTGATACCTTGTCAATTCAGCTCAATTCTATATTATCTATATAGCGTCAAATCACAGCGACAGTGCAAGATACTGTCATGTTTCTGTGAATATAGACATAAGCGCATGAAATATTTCCTCTACTTAGTATTTCTGTTCTGCTCTTTTTTGAGTGTAATAGCTCGTTAAATGGCTGAAAGACAACACATGCTAAAGGAAGTAATCATTTCAAAGACTTGACAGTGTCATCCTGGGCAAAGATGTGACGGTGAGCTTCCTGACTCACAGATGTAAATTGCCTCCCATTGAGTGTAAAAAAAACTATCTTCATATGTTTGTTTGTTTTCAAAGAGACGACATTACATTATTGCCAGATATGGCACCAGATGCATCTGTCATACAGACTCATTCTGAAGCGGTCCTTCATATGGACTCCTATCTCCAGACAGTGAATTATGATGCAGATATGTAAAGCAAGCAAGAATCTGACTGGGTCACTCGCTGATGCTTCACATGTGTATACTCGAAGTGGCTTTATATATAATACTACATCCAGCAACACAGAAATAAAGCTTTCTACGTGTATACTTTGGCTCTACATTGTGTAACTAACCAGTGTAATAAAATGACTAAAGCAATCCACGAATGTTAATAAATGAGAGTCCACAGAGGCATAATATAGATACCCCAAACTAACAAAGTACCAACACAAAGTAGATTTATCCATCAAAGCTGGTTTTACTTTTACTTTTATTTTTAAACTTCTTACATTCTTTACATTTTTTGGTCGTTTATCATTATGATGATTTTCTTTAATCAGTGCATTCAAACCTTCTCATTTCCTGTGTTCTTATGATTATGGCCATGATTCTTGTTGAATCACTAGCCTTTACTGTTCCAGTGACACTGGCTGGCGGCACCCTGTTAACTAACAGCTTTTAGCACAAGGAATATTTCCTTAAATGGTTCTGGCAGTCGATGTGAAATTGACTGCTAAAGCCTCAGTAACAGGGACCCAGAGATTGGTCAACTGAGGATTTTTTTTTCCTAGAAACTAGAGGTTGCCAGGGAGTTGCCAGCTTGTCTTTAGCCCTATGTGACTTAGCATTAATAACACAAGTGTTTTTCGTTAGCTTCCAAACTGAAGGTTAGAACGAAAGTTATACTGTGATCAAAACTAGCTTAAATAGCTACTATAGACTATGCACACAAGATAGCATCAGAATATGGAGAGTAAAGCTAAAGCACGAGTGCCTTATAGCTGAATTCTGTCTAAGTGGAGATGTACCTGTTACAAAAAGAAGACTGCTGTGTAGAAGGTTTATGGGAAATCATCATTTAGCGTCCTTGATCCTTAGCCTCAGGTAAACCCTTTCTGATTATTATTGCTAGGGTAAACCTTCGTGAATACAGCATAATGTGTCTATCTATCACATCCTCTTTCAACACACTAAAACCCTTCAAAACAGAGGATTAAAGTGAACTACTAAACAGGAACTGTTTCTATTATTTAAATGTATGGCCTCCTCAATTTGAACACAGTTCAGCTTTTACATCTCGAGGGGGGAGGAAAGTCTATCATACTGATGTTTGGCAAAAATGTCTGAAGGGTACTTTACTTAAACAGCCTTCTTTATATTTGGACATGTTTTTATTGCATAACTGTCTTCATAATGCATCTACATTCATTTACATTTATTTTTTTCTGGGGCCTAACATGGAGGCTACATAAGCTTTAGAAAGCTGCAAATTTAATTTGAATGATTTCGACATAATTATTTGTCCATTTTATATTAAAGAAGTGAATACTGAGTAGCTGATATAGAGATTTAGGAATCCACAAGTTGCACGGTTCTGGCTTTGATGAATACACCATACTTTTCTCAAGAGTGTAGAAAATCAACTTACATGTCTATAATTATGTCCAATGTTCAGAGCAGAAGCAATTGTGTGGTTAATATTTGTGAAATTCTGGCAGATGAACCAACTGAGGGTCAGTGTTTAAAACCTTATAGTTGTTGTGTTATTTTTCCCCTTTTTAAACCATTTCAGGTACGTTTCTGCTCTGTTAGACGTTGTTGTGTTTATTACAAAGGCTGCGGACAAATCACAAAAGGAAGTCGGCGTCGATATTTCATAAAAAAATCATTTGTGTGCCTTCAAGCGCTCATTGTTGGCTGGTTTTCTGCAGCAGTGTCTGTGACATCATTTCTTGACACACACCTTCTCTAAAGGTGCGAATGCTTCTGCTGGTGCTCACAAACACCAGCTACCATCTATGCTGTTGCTGTTTATATTTTGCAGTTATCTGGGCATTATTGACTTAGTAGTTTGACAGCAGTAATAGATCAATATTGTGGTTTCTGAGGAGAGTCGTATAGCAGAAAGCTATAAGACTGAGCAGCATTACACACATAATGGAAATCTGTGACACACACGTAGGGCATATGCTCCTTTATCGTGCCAGTAAAATATTTAACAGGCCTGGTTCTTAGTTTTCTCTCCGTGTTGGCTTAACCTCCTAAGACCCGAACTCTTTCGTGGCATGCATTTTTAATTTCTTTTTGCTATTTGGGCTGATTGGGACCTGATGACTGAAACAAAGAAATACGTCATTTTAAAAGAAATGATTTTTGGTTCTGAAAAAAATGTGACCCACATATGAAGACATTAGTTTTAAATTTCGATAGAACAGTAGCAGTATAGCGTCCTCATAAGTGGATATCAGGCTCTTGTAGAGCAAAATTTAGTATTTTGGTCTAGACAACCCAAAATGTGATGTCCACATATGTGAACTCCGGGACCTAGGAGGTTAATGTTGTCAGATTTTGTATTTTGATTTTTCTTTGTTTCTGTTGCCCCTGAATCTTTGGTTGTTATACTTTCTGCCTTTGTGGTCGAAGAACTGCGACCAGTGTGTATAGAAGTGTGTATATCTGCAGTAACGTAATTTAGTACTTCACTTTTTATCTCCTGTTGCAGGGGACACATTGAACATTTGTAATAAAATCTTTAGTTCTTGTGTGAAGAACATGGATTTATTTAAAAAAAAAAAAAAGATCTTAAGCTACAGTGTGTAGAACAAGTATTTAAAAGTTGATTTCATTCATTAAGGTAAAGAGCTATCCAATCTTACCTGGCCCTGTGTGAAACAAGCAGTCCCTCATGAACATTAAGGAGGTAATGCAATCCCATGATTCATGACATCAACCCTCAGGCGTCTCGTGGAAATTAATGCTCGATCACAAAAAGTGATGCAAACATGAAAATCTGCTGCTGAGGTTTCGAACCTTCAGCAACGGGTAATGTTAAACCCACTAATTGGTTGTACTTCCCGTGGCAGGAAGAACGGCAATCAAGCGTTTTTGATAACTGTTAGTGAGGTTTTCTCGTCACTGTGAAGGAACTATAGCCCACTTTTCCTTGCGCAGTTCTTTAAATTCAGCCACATGAATGATCTGTTTAAGGTTACGCCAAAGCATCTCAGTTGGATTGAACTCCAGACTTTGACTAGATGACTCCAAATGCTTCATTTAGTGTTGTTTTCGAAGCCATTCTCGTGTGTTTAGGTTTATTGTCCTGATGCATGACTTACATGTACTTGAGCTTCAGAGCATGAATGTCAGACATTCTCCCTCTTGTAGAAAGTTATAATAGAAAGAAGAACTCTTAATTTCAGCCGGTTGTTCGGGTCCTGAAGCAGCAAAGCAGCCTCAGACCATCACACTACCACCTCCATGTTTGACTGTTGGTATGACGTTCTTTTTGTGACATGCTCTGTTAGTTTTATGCCAGATGTAGCGAGACCCAAATGTTGCAAAAAGTTCAACTTTTTTCCCATCAATCCACCAAATATTTCCCAAAAGTCTTGGGGCTCATCAAGATGAGGCAACTGTGAGACAAGCCTTTTTGTTCTTTTTATCCCATGGATGCCATTTTTGTCCAGTGAACACTGAGTGTCACTGAGACAGGTGAATTTTCTAGCGTAATTGTGGTTGGTCAGAGTTAAATCATGATTTAACAAGACTGGGGCAAGCACTGTTTCAAAGGGTGAGGTAGGTTTGGATAGCTGCGTTCCTTTAAAAACTGAAATGATCATTTAAATATGGCACTTTGACTTTGCTTGGGTTATCTTTGACTAATATTATGATTTGGTGATTTGAATAAAATGTAAGTGTAATAAATATGAAAAATTAAGATCAAACCATGAAGGGCCAAATTTTTCATGGCTCTGTATATCCATCCATCCATCCATCCATCCATACACTTGCTACAAACTGAAATGCCATTAAAATACAGCTTTGCTGAGATGAAGACCGTCTCCACGAATCAGATTAATGAGCACAGTCCTTGTTTGTTGCCCGCAGCATTTTTCCTCCACCTGAGTTGACTACATTCCTAAAGGAGGAACATTTCCAATGCCAGAGTGTTTTACCATTCATAACAATTGTTAGTAGTTTATAGGCTTAGGTTGGAGACATATTTGATTACATTTCCTGCTGCAGACGTTCAGGATTGATTATGGAACTTCATTTGTTGATATTAACGGACTTCCTCGCTAAGATTTGGTTCACACTCTTGTACAGGCCTCTCTAGGAAGACTGGTTGAGTAACATAGGATGTTATGGCTAGATTTCCACTACACCTGGGACATGACACTTACAAGATCGACTCCCTGACAGAGTCATTCTCCCCACAGGGCCTGAGCACACTCTTATTTCTAAGTGATGAATGATGCTTTAGGGAAAAGAAGATGTAATATATCACCTGGCTGACATACAAGCAAAACCAATAAAACCTCAGCCAGTCGAGGTCACAGCTGCACTGACAAATCACACACAGTAACTTATATTGTTTTAATTGTCAGGTTGACGGGTGTGTGTGCATGTGTGTCTTTACATGCAAACAACCTAATGAATGTATGACTGTGGAATACATTTTAACACATGGAAACAAATGGCTGCATAAAGGTAAATGGTATGTGGACGGGTATTACTATCTTTGTGGGGACCAAAAATTGGAAGTTTACTATTCTCGTGGGGACCGACAGCCCTTGTGGGGACCAAAATCCCATCCCCACGAGTTTGAAGGCATTTTTAAGGCTCAAAATGTGGTTTTAGTGTCAGGGTTACTATTAGGTTATGGTTAGGTTAAGGGTCAGGGTTAGGCATTCATTTAGATGGTTAGGGTAAGGGTAAGGAGAATGTGGAGATGTGCAGACAGGAACCTCTAAGACATTAATAAGGGAATTTGAAACACTATTAAAGTTTAAATAAAGCAAAAAGTAAACTTGCCAAATACATTTGATCCTCTGTGGTCTTCGTGACAGCATTAGGGATCTGCCTGAGTTCCTGTTGGTGGTTTCCCATTGACCTCATGTGAGCCAACAAACAACAAAAGAGCTGGATGTGACCTGGGGAATTTTTCAATGCCCAAAACATGCTGTAGCGTGTTAAGGGGGAAATGTTTGTCTGTCAGTGTAAGCATGCAGTAACATCTATTATTACCCACCTATGAGATCTTGCACACTAATTCTGACTGCAAAGGCAGCAGAGAGGGTGCAGATGGAGGGGCAACGCCCACAAACAACGACATGTGGGACCGTTGCTGCGTTGGGCTTTAATCACAAGTGTCATTTACAGTCTTGTTAGCGCAGCTTAGTAACTGTTTTCACACTCAGCTCCGGCATGTCACTGATTACGGTTTCATTAAAACAACTAATAAGTGCAGCAGACACCCCATCATGAACAATGAAATTACTGTTGTGCTTTTCATAATAAGCTATATTTCCATGGAGAAATGTGTGTGGGGGGGGTATAGGGAAGGCAGTGGCAGACTGGCAGCGAAGCAGAGTAAACATTGCTGCTGATGTGCTGAGAGGGTGCCATCAGTGGGGCTGTGATCAGCCTGTGTTTGTGCACCGTTGTGTGGGTGTTTTTCTCTGTTTGCATTTGTGGAATCTACCTGTGTTTTTGCAGTCATATGTGGTATTGGACAGTCATGCCAACAGGATTACAAGAAGACCAGCAGGAGAAACTGCAGGTCACTGGGGTGGTGTAAAGTGGGGATACACCCTTTTTATACACACTGTTTACCCAGCTTTGTCTAAAGCACCTTCTGAAGTTTGCATAACACAGCAAGGTGTCCGTGTGTGCACAGAGAAGATTAACAGGCGCATTTGCACAAGAATACATTTCCTCGCCTTTTCTTTGATCTCAGATCGCGGGGTGAGGGGAAATGCAATTTGAGCACTTCGACAGAAGTGCCAGCTTTTGCTGTTTCCTCTGCTCCGGCAATGCTTAAATATGGTGTTAAAATGATTCATGTAATGTTAAGTCACTGCCTTGATATGAAAGCTCTTTGGTTCTATTTTAGCAACCAGAGGAAACATGATAATTGGAGGAAAGGGTACTGACTGGTCATGCCTGAATGAACTCCCTGACCAGCCTCGAACCATTCGAAGAGCCTGTTTTAACCTTCTTTAACCTGCTGCATCTCTCATCCAAATATCTGCTACACATCTTGTCAAACCTTTGCAGCACTCACACGGTTTCATACAATACATGTTAAGAGTATTCAAATCTGCCTGTGGATAACATCAGGCACGGCATTAGTTCAAGCAGACCAGAAAGCCAAGCACAGCACCGATGTCAACAGGTGAGCTGATTTCAACATCAACCCATCGGCCGGTGGTTCCATCCAATCCAAATCTCAGATAGGGCGCACAATTTAGGCTGCTGTACGCTTGTTGCTGCCCATCTGCGATCCACTCTGAAACACAAATCCACCCCAGCTCCTCCTTTCATGCTTTTCTGACTTGCTGTCATTTAGTAATGCCTACTCTGATTTGTACTGGGATTTTGCAGCTGCTTTTAGTGATATTGTTTTTCTGCTTAAATGCTGTTTCACTTAAGGTCCACATCCACCTTCTGAACTGTGTGTCGTTTGGGTTTTGCCTTCTGTCTTCAGGAAGATAAACACAGTCTGATGCTAGAAGATTCTGGCACTAAAGGAGAAATGTCTCTTTGGAATCAACCTGAATCTGAAGATACAGACGGTTTTGGGAGCCAGTTAGTATTTCCAGCAGTGTGATAAGTCATGCGAAAAATTCAGAAGAAAAAAATAATTACTTTAGTCAAACCTCTACATAAGACAGATATAAGTAATTAAAATATATTCAACTAACTTAATTAGTTTCCACTAATTAACTAACAAACACATTTTCTGACCCACCCTTTTGAAGTGATATTCTTGATTTCTGCATTCACGTGTAATTTAAATTAACCATTAAAGAATCGTTTCCTGTTTGTTATTGTATCACTGAGTCAAATACCTATCCCTCTTTTTGTCACTTGTCATAAAACCTAAAAAGAGCTTGGTTTATAGAAATGAGTAACAGGCTGTAGCAGCGCATTAAAACTGGTTAAATGTGTAAATATGCAGTGTGTGAGCCCATGAGTGTCTGCCCAGCAGGCATTTCCTCCAAATGTTCCCCAGTAAAGAGATCATTAATGAAAAAGTGTTTTTGCTGCATGAGAGACAATGACCACTATTAAATAAAAATCACATCACAGCAAAGTGCTGAAAAGAAGAAAATGAGCTACTGAATATTCAGCAGTATATGCGATAAGACTTTGACCCCACATGACTGAATCAGAAACCTCAGGAGAAAATTTTCCTGAATGCCGGTAATAGCTTTATTTTGAATTCTGTGCGACCCTCTGGCGTAACTCTCTTAATCTGTCGCAATTCAGATAACAAAATAAAAAATTAATCAAGCCGGCATTTGGCTATTTAAGTAGATGACTGAACAGGCCCTTTCATTTATAGAACTGAGGCTGGCTTTTAGACAAGCTGGAATCAATAGCTCAGCAAGGCCACTTGTCCAAAATGCACCACATGTCGTCAGTCTGCTGTGGTTTAATAAACAGCTGAATGAGGCCATAGGTTCTGTTTACATTAGACTTACGAGTCAACTCTTCTGTTTTGTTGTCACACACAAGGTTTGTCTGAGTGCTGTTACTTGAAAGCTTGTTAATTAGGACTAAAAGCCATGGAAATGTGTTAGTATGCTGCAGTATCATAAAAAGGTCATTTGAGTGGGGATAATATTTCTCAGCTTTGACTCGAAGAACACTGATTTTTGTTTGGGAAATATTAGCCTGAAGCATTTCTGATAAAAAGCTGAAAGGCATCATCAATCTGTTTATTCTCTATCCAGAGCTGCAGTTAGAGATTACTCCAGGTGATGTTGGACAATACATCCTACAAGTATTTGCCTACTTAATTGTCTCATTTAATTTACAAAATCTATTCTTTGGTGCTTCTATTAGTGAATTTTCAGTTGTTTTGTTCATATTTGTATGTTTTTGTTTTGTTTGGCTCTGAAGAACATGCACGGTTAGATAAATCAAGGTTTTTAAATTGTGGTGGCTTAGGATGGAATCAGCTGTTTGGGGCCTGTGGAAAAGGCAAGGCAAGGAAGTTTATTTATATAGCACATTTCAACAGCAAGGTGATTCAAAGTGCTTTACAGAGACATTAAAAAACAAACAAACAAACAAAAAAAAAAAACAAATAAAAATCATGAATTTCAATGGGAAGAAAGAAGCAGTAGTTAAAGAGGAACAGTAGATAAAATCAATTATTAAAATGTAATTTTTGCAATTTAAGCTTAAAAGTGAAACAGTGCAGATTTGGTGCTTCATTCAAATGCAGCAGAGAACAGGTGAGTCTTCAAGCTGGATTTAAATAAACTGAGTGTTTCAGCTGATCTGAGGCTTTCTGGGAGTTTGTTCCAGATGTATGGAGCACAAAAGCTGAATGCAGCTTCTCCATGTCTGGTTCTGATTCTAGGCATTGATAAAAACCTGGATCCAGATGACCTGAGGGATCTGGAAGGTTCATACTGGGTCAGGAGGTCACTGATGTATTTTGGTCCTAAACCATTCAGAGCTTTATAGACCAGCATCAGAACTTTAAAGTCTATCCCGTGACGGACAGGCAGCCAGTGTAAAGACCTCAGAGCTGGACTGATGTGGTCCACTTTTTTGGTCTTAGTGAGGACTCGAGCAGCAGAGTTCTGAATGAGCTGTAGTTGTCTGACTGATTTTTAGGTA
>VUQR01027571.1:0-12550 GCA_015108515.1 Hemichromis elongatus | reverse complement strand
GTTTACGACACCAACTGTCTGCCATCTATAATCCAGTTCTGAGATCCCTGCCCAGACGCCTTAACGCCCACTCACATCCTGGGCCATCTGTCCTCTGGAATTCACATGATAGGGTGAGGCCAGGTTTCACAATGAGTTCACCTGAACCCATGGCTGATTGAGACCCACACCCGTTTTCACACCTCGTGTGATTAGGTAGAGGATCAGTAGGGGGCCCATTGTCCCTCTACGAGGGACACTCCCACAAGGCTTACATATGGGACTCTCCACCATTTGACCCTAGAACTGAAGAAGCTTCTCGGATGAGAGGTGAAACGTCTTCAAGCAACCTAAAGAAGTCCAGACGCCTTTTCCTTACAGCCCCTTAGACTACGATGACCTGGATGACTGAGAACCTTCACAGACATAAAGTTGAAGTTAGTCTCAAATTGGAGCCCTTTAGCAGCTCACATGGTTCTCTATCACGGGAAAGTGATGGAGAACCCTGTTAACGCCATTTGGTCGAAGAATGTGTTTTGGGGTTGTTTTTTTTCGATGCAGGACAGTCTCACAGGACGCCTACAGGTTGACACTCCAGACTGGAGTCATACTTTAGCAACACAGTGTGGGAGGACCTTCTTTAGGGGAAGGCAATAAGTTTTAAAGGAAAAAAATTACATGCTTTAACATGCAGCACCAGGCTAACTGCCAAAACGAGGACCAGAGAAGCTTGGATTGCTGTATATTTAATCAGAACCGTTAAAGTCCTCCCGCTTTGAGGTCAGAATTATTACTTTAAATTTCATCTGACAATAAATGCACCAACTAGATGCATAGCTGAAAGTACAAACATCATATGTCATTGTTGAGTGATGGGGTTTTTTCAGTATAGCCAAAGCCTTTAGTCATGCCTCCTCCTCCTCCTCACCTCTCACATCCATTTTCAGTCATCCATCCCTCTTGTCTTTTACACAGTCCAGAGCATCATCAATTTGCTTGTTTTCTGCAGTCGACACAGCAGGTCAATCTGACAAGGACAAACAAGACAGTGAATCCTGTGGCAGCTTGACAGTGTGTGTGCATACTGCATGTATATATTATACATACAGTCTCAAAGCCAAGTCTTCAATCAGTTTGCTTCCTCCCTTTCTCTCTTTTGATGATCATAGACAAGGTTACATATTACAGTGCATTTCTTGTTTTCAAAGTCCAGTAATACATTTCGTTATCATCATCATGTTCGTCATCTTCATGAATAGCCTGCATATAATTTTTCATCAGCCAATCAGGTGTTCTAATTATGAAAAGTAAAACCAATAACCCTGTGGCGCCAGGCAGAGCATTCCCAGGGTTGTAAATACTGCTGTATCGTCTGAAGTTGCATGTGTCGTAGATATGCACGAGATGCCTTTAAAGTGTTAGTGCCTTGATGCACAGGTTGGTGCAATATTGAATGCTGACAGGAAATGATCTTGTTTGAGAAAGCGACAAAGTCTATATAAGGAGGTGGGATGGGTAGTGGCTGTTTGCACTTTTTCGTCTCACTTTCACCGTTTGGTTAGGATTAAGAAAAAGGGTTTTAGTAATATCCTACAACAATATCCTGTGGGTCCAGAGCAAGCATCTGACACAGCACGTGGCACACTTGGTGTGTCTCACCATTGCAAATACACAAAAGGATAACCTCTGTGCTCGTCCTAGAGCTTTCATACATTTGTAGTTTCTATCGATGTTGGTTTGTGGTCTTCCAGAGTCGGCTGTCAAACTTTATGTTGATTTAGTTTTAGCTAGTGATGCCCATTTAGACTAGAAACGCTATGAAATGAGCAGTTAAGTAAGATAACAATAAAAGAAATAATAAAAAGCAAAGACAAAAAAAACGCACTGCAAAGCAACTCATCACTATCTGATTTTACAATGTAGCTGCTAAATTACCAGAAGAAATTATCTCAGCAGGCTACTACCCTGATATTTTCATTCCTCAACAAATGTTCATCAAAGTGACATAAAAGCCCATTGTTCATTGCTTTGTAAAATTTGAGTTTTACTAAATCAGCAATTCTGATTAAAGGGCAAAAGATGTTTGTTTAATCTGGAAAGAAAAAAAAACGTATAATTTAGAACACGAAGATTCAACAGCGGTTTCTCCTGTTTAAGCCTTTCACAATTGATTCTACGAATGAATTTTTGACGAATGAACCCCGTCTCCAGCTTTCCTGGATTGTCAAAATATCTCATCTGTTTTTGCATATGCTCTCCCCCTGTGTGACATTTTCTGCCTTCCAAAACAGTCCAAATCATGTTAGATACTGCAGGTGTCTTCCTTGTTCTGTTTAATGACTGCAGGAGCTTTTCCTGAAATCACAGCGGTAGACCGATACCAACGCCAAAAGCTACACGAAGCTCCGTCTTTGTCAATGTCCTATCCATCTGGCTGCAGGTGGAAAACAGGAGAACACAGAGAGGGAATGTAAACACTGTCAAACTATCATACCCACTACAAGGCTGGAGTGCTGAACAATCAAGACCATGCTGCTCTCATGCAAATACAGACCTACATTTAAAAAAAGCCAATTGTTCAAATTTAAAATCTACTTACAGTCATCCATTTCTATTAGTTATCTTAAGGACAGAATGGAAAAAAGTGTAATTTGTTCAAAATATTCATGATGTAACACATAAAAAAGGATTTGCAATTTTAATAACATCTAAAAGGTACTTACGCAACTCAAACCACATTAAAAAGTCATTCACACACACTGAATCGGAAATCAATAAAGGAGTGTGCAACAGGCCTTTCTGTGACAGAGAGGAAATTATGAAGTGAGGTGAGAGGATGATGAATGGAGGGTGCTGAAATGGGTCCCAGGTGTACAGCTGTATGGCAGGTAAGGACAAAGGCAGACAGAATGATCTGTGATGATGGGAAACAGATGACGGAGCACTGGAAGGAGAGAAATGACAAGCCGAAAGAAAGGAGGAGGGAGTCATCTGATCACTGCTGGCATTGTTGTCAATGCAGGGCATATTCTTATGTAAGATTCGGTGTCATCAGCCGAGGCCATTGGGGGCAATGGCGACAGAGAAATGCATGCCGGTGAAATAAATTGAGGCGCCGCAGGATTCTGTTTCCCATCCCCCAACATAAAGTCGTCTCCAAGAGAGACGACAAAGTAAAAAATTCAACATATCAAATCTGATTCTGTTTCCTCAACAGCTCCTTTGAATAGAAAGAAACCATATTTCTGTCAAAGTGTTCCGTGAATGGTTAATAGTGGGGTATTTTCTTTTTATTTATTACAGGTTTTGGGGTTTTTTTTGGAGGTTTGTTTGATAGATTAGCTTTACTGTGGCTACCCATCCCCTCCAAAACAGCCATCATAGAAGCAACCAGTGCACAGCTTACACTGTATGAAGACATAGTGAAATGTGGGTAAATTCCCAGGCACCACTACCTGCCTATTATCATGTACGACACACAATTGAACATTTCTGCTTCCCATTGTCACCCACCTTTTCTTCAACTCTGAAACCGTACATGTACACTTTACAAAAAATATGCAATGTAATCTAAAACCAACAGCTGTGCAAATGTTAACTCAGTGTAAATTGAAGGAAAGAATACAAGAAGCTGGAAACAGAAAAATATTCTTTCTAAGTGATTGATGGAAAGCAGACATCTGTGTATTTATGTCTGCTATGTGCCCTGTGTGTCAGTGAGAGATATTGTGTCTATTGTTGCTATTTTGGTAGCACAGTCCACACACGCAACAAACCGATTATTCAACTGACAAATGAATATCTGGATGAAATGTTCTTTTCCTTTTAAGCAGGGAGAGCCAAGCGCAGAATAGATTGGAGTGTGAAATCCCAGAATTGAAATTTAATAGGAAAAACTCTACTTGTCTGGACAGCAGAGGAGCACTAAAAGTTGTGTGTTTACCCACCGTGTAAAAATTTAATAGCAAAAGTATATTTGTGGAAAGTAACAAAAGCAAAGACGCCATAAGAAAACACACTGGACCAGAAGAGAAGAGGAAAGGAGAAGGAGCACAATGAACATCCACCAGCAAAGATGCATGAATGAACAGATACTGCTTATATGTATGAGAAAGACTGATGTAAAGAGACCTATAGGCAGGCAAGATCTCAGACAGAGCGAGAGGTGGCAGTCAGGGATAGGTAGGGGTGTATATCCCAAAAGACGGGCTTATCCTGTGCGGTAAAACAGCGCAGGCTGGTCATCCAGAAAATAGAAAGTGAAAGGTGTTTTAGAGAGAGACACTGGATAAAAGGTGATCCTCTCTCACTCTCACTCCAGTCGCCCCAGCCAAAATAAAAGCTGTCTGAGTGCTGAGACAGGAGCAGGAACTGCTGGGGAAAAAAAATGGAAAGAAAGGGAGGCTCAGTGCTAAAATGTTAGCACTGTTAACATCTACTGTATGTGGAAGTCAGGGGGTAAAAGAATGATGCTTCTCGGTTATTGTGCAGTAAGATTGGAATTGTGCTTCCAGACTACAGTGGCCCAGTTTTAATTTCAAGTTATCATAATACTTCTAGAAAGCATTATTAGTTTATCTGATCACCCCTGCCGGTGATTCGATAAGCTGGCCAAAGGAGGAGACAGAAGCCACTGACATCAAGACAATGAAGATCCTTGATCAGGTATGGAGGGTTTCACCTCAAATCCAGCACCCTGAGACTGTACGCCAGGGTTGGCCAACTCCAGGCCTCGAGGGCCGGTGCCCTGCAGGTTTTAGATCACACCCTGGGTCTACACACCCGAATCAAATGATTAGTTCATTACCAGGCCTCTGGAGAACTTCAAGACATGTTGAGGAGGTAAATTAGCCATTTAAATCAGCTGTGATGAATCAAGGACACATCTAAAACCTGCAGGACACCGGCACTCAAGGCCTGGAGTTGGGGACCCCTGCTGTACGCTAAACGAAAGGAAGGAGGCCGAGGACTAGTGAGTGTCAGCACCATCATCCAGGAACAAACATCCATGGGTACATCAGCAAGATGGCCACAACTGACCGTGTGCTTAGTGAATACCTTAGGCAGCAGAAACCCGAGAAAGAAGAGGAGCAAGAGGAGGAATTATGGGCTGATAGGCTCCTGTATTTTTTGTGGTGGTATGTACCACTGGCAAATAGAGGTCCATAAAGATCCATAGAGGCTGGGGTCTACCACACCAGGCAACACCCTATGTCCCTGCAGGCTGTGTAAAAATGCTCCTGAGACAATCCAGCAGATAATAGCGGGGTGAAAGACACTAGCAGGAAGGGCATACATGAAACCCCACAAACAAGTGGCCCACATAGTATATAGGAACATCTCTGCCAAGTATGTCCGAGAAGTCCCGAGGTCAAAATGGGACATGTCCCCTAGGGTGGTTTAGAATGACCAAGCTAAGATCCAGATACAGACAAACTGGTGACCAAAACCATCAGATCTGAGAAGTTGTATAAATGTTTCTGTTACATTTTGTGAACTACTCTTATGGACTGTATACTGGAGTTAGTCAACTCTTGCTCATTTAAATTAACTCCAAAATGCTGCAGCCAGATAAATGAATGTGAAAAAAGAAAGATTACCCCACTGTTGGCAGTGGCTCCCTGTGCATTAGAAAATTCAGTAAAACGTGTAATGTTTGTGTTCAAAGCCTCTGAACACAGACACAAACACTCTAATATCTTTAAATCTAAGATAAATAGAGACCTTTTCGTCAAGTTTTTGGAACTGCTCATCTCTGAAACTGTGGCTGGAGTATGTATGAATGTGCTATATAATAGATGGTCCAGGTGAGTCTGGACTATCAGGAGAATGTAAACATGTTTAATGATGTGCATTTTTTACAGAAGTTTAAAGAAAAAGTCCATGATAGATTATAGATCATGGAAACTTCACCTCCACTAGCTGAATAATAGACAACCCATGTTGAATGTCTCTCCAACTTCACATCCAGACTTCTTCTGATCTTGTTTAGCTAACATTAAAGAGAGCTGCTGCACCACGGTGTCTGTGGTGGTGATGATGTGGTAGTCTGTATTGTTCTTCACTTTCCATTTTCCCATACTGTCAAAGTCCATCATTTGAATCTGTCCACATTCTCTGAGCCACTCAGCCCCTAGTTCCTGTTCTTTAAATTCATTATGATCTATCACTTACCTTTTAGGTCATCTACGGTGCAACCCTCCTCCTCTGTACCTCCAAGCATATGTGGGTTGTCCACATCGTCTCATCTAAAGTTTCCATCAACCATGTGCTTGTTCTGCTTAACCTGCACAAGCAGTTAGACTCCACGTGATCAGGCTGCTCCCTCCAACATTCATTACCGATTCTGCTCTGTGATGTCACATCTCTTCATCTAAACAACAAAAACACAAATTTTTTTCTTCCAAATGATCTGTTCTTGTTGAAATAATATCCTGTGATGTGTGTAGTGGTGTTATTTTCAAGCCTTGTAGGGTGTGCATGTTTGAAATTTGAGCGAAGGAAAGCTGTGAAGTTTCTCCACATGTGTTTGATGTAACCCAATTTCAAAATGAGTTAGGATTTTAGGAATGCTGCAGTCTGAGGCTGGCATATAACGGATGTCGGCTTTGTTTTCCCCTCCTCATCCTCTCTGCTTTTACCTTCTTCACCACATTGTTCCTGTCCTTGCAGCAAGTGGTTTAGATGTAAAAAAAAAAAAAAAAATGTTTTTCATGCTTATATAGAACATTTATGAGGTTGTACTGCATATTATATACAACAGGTTTCCATCGAGACTGTAAATTTTCAGCCAAAACACCCTTTGACCACATGTTTTCATATCAGGACACTCATGCTGTTACATATCTGAAACACAGCACACGGTGCTGGATGGACAATCATGACGCTATCAATTCTGCTTCCCAGCTAACAATTACCTTTTCTATTCGCCAGAATCAAAACCCATTTGCTTGTTTAGAGAGCGATTCAGACCGGGGACAAAAAGATTGGAAGGCAACAATGGGCAGAGAAACAAATGATGTAAGCTGGGGATTATAATTTAAATAATTGCGCCTCTCGTGACCTCAGCTGCCGTTTCTCATTGCTCACTCGTCGATTTGGATCGCTCAGCAAACAATAAATAAACATCAAAGTGCGACTCTCTGGACAGTTCTCCCGTTCACTCTCCTCTGAAATTCCTAACTCTTCCCGCTTTGCTCACCATTAAGACTGCTTCACAGTAAATCAGTGAAGCGAAGTGACTTTCCAATTCAAATCATTTCTAAAGCAACACGTTCAATTTTATGATTAAATAAGCCGGAAATATCCTCCCAGCGGGGGGGTTCTGCAGAAATTAGATTTTTACAGAGCAAAGGTTTCTTATAAAGGAATAAAAAGGCCGCTGTTTGTCATCTCTCATTAGGACAGACAGAGTTTGTCTTCTCGTGGTGTGACATGCCGTTATGTTAGGCAAAGCTGCGATCAGTGTTGTACATGTAAATACTGTCACACTGCAGAAACGGAGAAGATGCTTCTTCAAAGCCGAGCAGCATTGCCTTCGTCTAATGAATTATTTAAAGCAACAAGGCAAACATGATGCTTGCAGCACTCAAATATAGGTGCACCGAACGCGAGCGCATGCACACCGACACATACACAGAGAAACATCTGAGTGCAGCCAGCCAAAAGCCAGCAGATGCGTCATACATGTATTTAATCTGTAAAACACGAGATACGCACCTTCAGAGCAAAGTGCTGCTGGCAATATAACATTCCAGACATGTGTAGGGAGTTTAATTGGCCCTGAAATGGCTCATTTGACATCATAATTGTAGTGTTTCCATAAAATCCTCAAGTTAAATAAAGACATTTCCCACAGTGTGAGGTAACCACTGGCGGTTCTTATTGACCTTTCAAGGGAAAACTCCTTATTTTTTGATTGAATTGCCCTTTGACAGTAGTTTGACTAAGGACTGCAAGTTAACGCTCTTATTATAAGAATGTGGCAGATTTAATTATCTCTGATTTACGATCGCAACACTTTCAATTTCAGCCTTAAAACGTCAGCATGAAGGTTGGCTGCAAAACAAAACAGTGCTCAGTGTGAGCCAAGCGATCACAGACACGTTCATAAGTCTGTGCAGTCTCGTGCTGGAAGTTTGAAAATAAATATAAATTACGCTCTCAGCGTTGTAGCAGTGCATCAGTTCTTGTCTAGTGTATGGGAACAAAAATGAGTTCAGTACAAATGAAAAACATTATATCGACTGATTCTTCTATAGTGCTTTTCTACTCTGTTCAAGCACTCAAATGCTTTGAGCATCCACATTTGTCTATTCAGCATTCATACACATTCACTCTCTGATAATTGCATCCAGAGCAACTCTGTGTTACATGCAGACTGGAGCAGCCAGAGGTTAAAGCACCAACCTTCGGATTAGTAGATGACCTGCTCTACGCATAAGCCAGAGCTCAAAATAATAAGGATCGAGAGCAATAAACTCAAGTGTAAATACTGTGTGTGCAGCAAACACTGAACGTCCAATCATTTATCTGGAAGACTTGTCGTTTTATTGCTTTTATACCTGACCAGACACCATGCAGAGCTCTCATCGAGCATAAACACTACGTTTGGCACTGACACAAATGAAGAAAAGCAGCACCACTTTTTGCAGTTTTAAAGCTTTTATATATCAACTCTCAAAGGCAAAGTGTTTCCTGATATTACTGACCACAAGGAACAAATAACCTTTTTATGATTACAATCCCAATAACAAGATCAATATTGCTATATTAACCAATTAGGTCATAGCATCTTACAAACAATAATGACTTAAATGATTCTTAAATTATGATTAAAACTGACCAGAAGCACAGAGAAAACCAAACCACTATTCATTCTTTCAGTAATACTGACTCCACTGCCTGCAGTCTATCCCCTGTTCCTGAAAAACACCCTTTGTGACAGATGTAAAGATCTTGTAACCCTCTGGTCACGTTGCTTGAATTCGTCGCTATTTTAGGCAAGCATGCAAACATGCATCTGTAAAGTAGGCTATACACTCATTCAACCCTCAAATAGTCCCAGGAAGAAGCAGATTCCTAACTGTGGATTATTTACTTTTTAATATCTAATCAACAGTAATAGCTGTGCTATGAACTAAACCATCTGGTGCTGAGGGCACTTACTAATGAAGTTTTCCATGATGAAAGATCAGGACAGCACTGTGATTTTCTCTGAGTTCTGAGTGAAGAGACAGAGAAATGACTTTCCATATGCTGAGATACTTTATAATGATCTGAGATGATTTAAGCTAATCTGGCAACACATCCCAGCGGCAAAATGGGTCATGACAGTGACAGCAGAATATCACAAACATTCAAACGTGGATGACACTGAAGAGACACTGGTTAACACAGCAAATCAAACCAATCTCCAATAAACAGCAGTCTGAAATTTATAACACGGGTACAGTTCACAAGAAAGATATGACTGAAGGGGACTCCGTAATGCAGTTTAAGGCACCACCGATTTCTGCTACATTGGCTGTGATTTAAATGACTTCCTGTAATGATGTGATAAAGGATGAACTGAGAGACATGCAACATTCACCTCAGAGAGTTTGGGGGCTTTTTTTATTGGTGAGATGCTCACAGTACCCGGTTTACCCAACAGCAAACATCAATAAAACACGTCAAGAAAATTTTGTTAAATTAGTTAGTGCGAAGATGTTTTTAAAAATTTAAATTTTTTTTAGATCGAACTTCACCAGAAATTTTTTTAATAATCTATATCCGAACTCTTTCATGGCATGCATTTTTAATTTCCCTTTGACATTTGGACTGATTGGGACCTGATGACTGTAAAAACAAAAGAATTACCTGATTTTTGCTGCTTTGAAAAATGAGATCCACATAACAGGACATTTGCTAAATTTCGATAGAACAGTGGTAGTGTAATGTCCTCGTAAGTGGATATCAGGCCCTTGTAGAGCAAAATTTAGTATTTTGGTCTAGACGACCCAAAATGTGATGTCCACACATGTGGACACGAGGTCCTAGGAGGTTAAATTGAAAAGAAATCTCTGTGGCAGACCGGCGATCTGTCCAGGACCCTGTGGGCGCTGGGATAGGCAAACTACGATAACAAAATACTCTAGATTATTCATCCATCTATAGCATTTAACGCCTTTCATTTAATTCAGCTGTTATTAAGGGAGAAAACAGCTTCAGACACCCAAACCATCTTCTCTACAACAGTAAACAAATCTTTTGGCTGATCTCAATCATTTTAAACATGGCGCTTTATGTGGATTGCCTCACTTTTGATGCCAGCCTCTAGTGGCCAGTTTTTGACACTTCCCGTTTGGCTTTATTATTCAGTCCTGAAGGTGTTCAAGTCTCAGAATTAATATAAATGCTGTGTCACGCTTCTCATGCAAATAGGCAACTGTTTGCATTCAGGTTGGGCAGTTTTATCCAAAAATCCTGTTTTTCTTCCCTTCCTTATGCAAAAAACTTGGAATGAAATGACCCAGGATGTCACTGTAAGAAATGAATGCTCCACAGACACTTTCTTTTTTTTTTTTTGGCTCATGTTTCTTTCCGATCACACGAAAGCAGCTTAAACCTTACAGGCACAGCGGAATCTTCTTTGGACAAATTGAATTGCTCCTTATGTGGCCATCAACACGCACATTCTGCATAAAGATTTCTCCTGTGCTTCCTGTACACTTCAAGCAATGATTTCTCAGCATGCACCGAAAAGCTCACTCCTTCATATAAAATTAATAGAGATGGAACTGGTCACTCGCTAAGTTTTGTTGGTGCGGTTTCACTTAAAATTGGGGCAGCCACGGTTGGTTGGCGGTGCTCTGACTGATTCACTTTGAAGACACTGTAATTTGTGAAACCTCAACTACAATCTCCAGTGCTTGGACATGCATCATATTTTGAGTACTTTAAATAGCTATGAGAGTAAGGTAATGGCCTCCGGGTATTCAACCTGTGTAAAGCCACCTATGAATTGTAACCAGAGCCACAAGTACGATGAGTGCATTTAAGGGCACCAATGAATGAGTTAAATTCATCGTCTAGTGGAACATAACTATCACCCATTGCCAGGTAAAATATTCATGTATCCTCATCTGACATTTTCTTCACACACTGTCATACCAGCATTGAACTGATATGAACAAAACTGAGCCTTTTAATATGTAGCGCGCATGGCTGCACTTTAAACAGAATACAGATTAAGGAGAGCTGATGTATAGGTTTCAGCTTATTTACCCATGTGTTGCTGACATAACGTTACGGGCTAATTAGTAAGGAAATATGCAGAGATATGATGAAGGAACGGTTTAGTCTCAAGTATAAGCTCCTTTGCTACACAACAGATTTATAATTCATAAAATGGTTTATTTATGACATGAAACTAACAGATCAATTCTGAGACGTAAATACCAACAGAATCTAGAATGCCTTTCATTATCCACAACAGAAAATCCACTGCTGATTATCTCCTCACAGTGATATACTCTGAGAGGAAACCTTAGATCGACTGGCATGAGCACTGTTTTCTTCACAGATTAGAACGGGTTCACACTGACCACAACGGAAACACGTAGAAACAAAAAAAGTTGCACTGCCTCAACATTACCCAGCACGATTGGGTTGGTCAGTGACGGTCAAAAGAGACAGGTGCTGGGATGTGAGCAGAAGTCCCACTAAAGCAGGGGTGGGCTAACTCCAGGACTCGAGGGCCAGAGTCCTGCAGGTTTTAGATCTCACCCTGGGTCTACACAGCTGAATCAAATGATTAGTTCATTACCAGGCTTCTGGAGAACTACAAGCAATGTAGAGGAGGTCATTTAGCCATTTGAATCAGCTGTGTTGGATCAAGGACACATCTAAAACCTGCAGGACACCGGCCCTCGAGGCCTGGAGTTGCCCACCTGTGCACTAAAGTAGAGCTGCAACGATTCCTCGAGTACCTCGAATTATTCGAGGACAAAAAATCCTCGAGGAATTTCTGCTTCCTCGAGGATTCGTTAAATAGAACTAAAAAGCGGAGCCGCCGTTTCGCACAGACTCTTTAAGTGTTGCACACGCGGTTACATCACACATTTTACGTGCCCTGCGCTCCAAACACAGCGAGCAGCCGTCTTTTCAGCTGGACAATGGCAAACGCCGCCGACAGAAATGAAAACGAGCAAGAAAAAGAGGGATATAGAAAGCGACAGAAGTTATCCAAGCAATGCAAGGAAAACGCTGTCGTGTGCAAGCATTGCAAGATGGAGCTCGCATACCATACCAGCACGTCTTCGATGCTGCAGCACCTCTCAAGAAAGCATCCGACTGAAGGCATGTACTAACATACATGTTAGTTCTGAATGTAAAGTTGCACATTGAAAAGACTGTTAAAGGCACAATTTAATGCACTTTTTTATACTGAGAATGGTAAATGCTTATTTTTTTATTCTAAGATTATTTTTATTTATTTTATTTAACTTCATTTCAGGAATGTTAAGTTAAGAGTAATATATGTTTTTTATCTCAAGTGTTGAGGTGGAAGTCATTTTAGTTCTTGTTT
>VUQR01027570.1:0-13910 GCA_015108515.1 Hemichromis elongatus | reverse complement strand
TTTTTAACATTAAACAACATGATTTTCTTGATTTTTCTCTAGTTTCTTCTTATTAAAAAAACAGGTAGATATACTGAGATATATAGACTGAAGAGGACTCATCACTTTGGCAAATCTTCAATACTGACAGAAAATCTATTTTAACCTAAAACTAACCAATTGGTTATGGTGCCTCAACCTAAATAATCAGAAACTTGCAATACTAAACAGCAAGTCATAAACTTAAATAATAACTAATAAAAATGGTCAAACACTGGATTCAAATCCTTGTGTCCTTACTGAAAACTATGCCAAACTCCTACTTTGGACTTTTGGATTTAATAATGTAGGCTATTATATTAGGGACACAGTTTCTTTAAATGCAGTTTAACAAAAGGACAAAATTATGTTTTTTTCTACTGTGGAGAAGCTGGTTAAATGTGAAAAACTACATTAGCTACTTTGCCATCATAGTTATTTCATGGCTAAAAGCATGAAAGTAAGTGCTACACATGATACACATCATGTATAACATATAATGTTAAAGCCCGACTTGTTCTAATGAGCTGTAAGTGTGCTTTGTGTGATTTGTGATTCTGTACCGTCTGTGGGTAGGACAGTGGGCGGAGCCTGTCGTAGTCTTCCTGTCCAGCTGTATCCCAGAGGCCCAGGTTGACCGGTTTGCTGTCTACCATCACATTAGCTGAATAGTTGTCGAATCTGTGGGGAGAGAAGAGAAGGTCAGCCATCGGTCAACCAGTCATAGGTGACCTTTGATATCACTGGTTATTCATTCATTAAACAATCCTTCAATTCACTGATTGTTTAACCAGTCAAACTCCTCTAACAGGGAAAAAAAACAAAACAGGACCATACTTGAAAAACCTGTTCACAAAAACATTAACCAACAACAGTACTTGTTGGTTAATTGACACAAAAGCCATACTATCCATATCTAGTAAGGGAGCAGAACACATAATGCAGGGCTGCCCCCGTGTGGTCACACAGAAGCAGAACAGTTTATTTATTTATTTTTAATTATTGCGTTTATAGAGCTTCAGTTTAACATACTGTGTGTTCACGTATTGCTAAATAGTTGCACCTGAAGAAATAAATGTGATGAGTCATAGTTATTTTTCTGAAGTTCTGTTCCTTCATGTTTCAGAGTGAAGCATTCGATCCTTGAAGATCTGAGGTTTATCATAATCTGTCTGAAGATCTCATCATTTATCAATCATTTATTATGCTTCTCTAGATCTTTTATGGTCTTATATACAATATTTGTTGACTGAATTCCTTTATATGGGTTTATTAGTGTTATATTAGTGTTAGTGTTAAGTATTTTAAATTAAAGTTTGAAGTAGACACCAGCACCCACTGGTGGAAGAAAATAAGATTTTTTTGCTTAAGTAAAAGTGCTGATACTGCATTTTAGAAATATTAATTTTAAAAAAATGTTCTTCATATTTTTTGTAGTGCTTAAATTTCTGTTAGTTATAATTTTGTCAATTAAACCTATTTATTATTTATTTTTGTTTTATAAAACTGTAGAAATATCAAGCAAAGTAATAAATGACAATAAATGGCCAAAAGGATGTATAGTGTTTTAAATCAACTCCTCAAACCTTAAGAATATTTACAATACATAAGAAATATTCAATAAATATTGTTATCTTTTTTACTGTGGAGAAAGTTAGTTTATATAAAAACAATACATTTAAAAGTACTTTGCATATTAGATATTATATATTTAGCTGAATTTTACACTAAACTTTTCAAATTTTCATTTAAAATGTAGTGAAAGCATTGTGTTGCATGGACATACAATACTCTAGAACTAGACTTGTTCAGTTCCAGCACTGTCAGGACCTCGGGTGCACAGCAATATTTATTGGGAAAAAAAAAAAAGCGCATCTTGCTTCTTTCCTGTTTTCTTTCACCGTGTGCAGAAACCAGCTGACATTTGATCAAACACGCTTTGAAGCACAAATATGTTTTAATAAGCTGCAGGCTGCTGCCAGCCCAAACCTGCCTGTGTTACAGTCAGACATCTCCAGATGGACTGCAGCACATGTGTGCATCTTCTCTATAATGTTTGTCCGTGTGTCCTAACACACTGCACGACTGATCATGTGTACCATGGATACGTGTACCTGTAGGTGCCTCACAGAGACACAGCAACAGTATTTATGTGTGTTTGTGCATGTCTGCATTTCAGTTTGTGTAGATGTATGTTTGTAGTACTCACACAGTAGGAATGTACTCTCCGGGGAAGGCATTGGTTGTGTAGCTGATGAGAAGACATGTTTTACCCACAGCTCTGAAAACCACAAGTAAAAACACAGAGAGAGACGTCAGGAAAGAGACCCGGACAATGACCAAAAAACCCATAAGAAACAATAAATGTTATTATACTCTCTCTACATTTATATCTTTAAAAAATATTCCTTTGTTATAGTGACAGGCAATGAAGCAACATGCACGCCTATATACATCAGTCACACTCCAACTTTAAAGTTGTTTTCTGGAAGCGATTTTAACATCACCCACAGTGCAGCATATTTACTCTGTGAGCAACTCGCCCAGTTCCTTTGTTGAAATCATTTTGGGGAAAAAATGTCACACTGAAAAACAACACAGTCAACAAATACAGTTTTAATGGGCACGCTGACATCGGTAAACAGTGTTTTTGTGTTTCTAATGTGCAGAAATTCAGTGGTCTGTGTTCAGCTTGTCCCAACATCCACAGTGATGAAACTGCATGGCTGCCTGCAAGGTGATCCAGCAAGTATCAACTAGCCTGCTTCTTATTTAGTTTCCACAGATTTGCTGCCAGCACTTTCAACAGCAGCACACAGAACTCGTGCCCTGGTTTCACCACAGCACTCATATTTCAAGTTGATTACACTCTGGAGACGTCCGAATGGTCATGAGCTAGGAGGCGTGGCTTCAGCCTTTTTTTCTTTATCTGACGGAGGGAGATCAGAACCCCTGATTGGATCAGTCTGTATCAGACTTACTGATAAATAACTTTTTTTTCCTTTTGCTTACATAAATAACCAAGAAAATCCAGTCTGCAAGGAACCCGTCAGCTCATTCTACCTGTGACTCTGTGTCATACAAGACATTTGTGACATCAAATAAAGCACGTTTGTTCTGTTCCTCTCAATGTTTTTATTTTTTTGTTTGAAACTCTCACACAATCCCACATTTTAGTCAAACCAGATTAACAAAATAGAAATAGTCTAAAAGCTGGTTAATTTTATTTTTTTTTCCCTTAATTATAGAATCAAAATATGTTCCGACTGGAGTAAAAAAGCATGACACAGAAACGACAAAATGGCAGTCATTTTAAAAGTTAGCATTTCAAAAGAGACCAGCCCTGCTGACGAGATGACTCAGTAGTGATATGAGAAACCCAGATAACAGCTATAAAAGCTGCCAGAGTGTGTGTGAGCGTTTCCATCTTTGTGAGGACAAGTCTGAGTTTTAGCGGTCAAGTCCCATGAAATCTGTAACTTTTTCCAAAGGCTCGTGTGGGTTTAAGATTTAGTCTCACTGTTAAGTTTAAGGTTTAGGTCAAATGCAGAGGTCTGAGTCAGGGATGTGGGTTAAGCATTAAATAATTTCCATTAAAGGCTCTCATAAGTATAGCATTACACGCGTGTGCTTTGTGGTCGTGTGTGAGTCAAAAAGGAACCGCGCTGTTTCAGAAGCATCAGTTTAAGCTGAAAACAGGAACTAGCCACGCCAAGCTATCAAAAAAAAGAAAAAAAAATTCTGCCTCACATCTCTCTCTTTCTGCTTATTCATAATCTGGTTTTCCATAAACATGTTTTATGCTATCTTTTTATCCTATTGTGACATTTCCTGTCTTTTGGTCCAGTCTAAAAAATAAGAGTTGGCTGGTTTCACCAGACTGAGGCTAAATGGCGTCGATTAGCTAGCTGCATAGCTCCACAGCAGCATGTAAGAAAAAACAAAACTGAGTAATCTTTAATTTCTCAAAAGGGGGATGGACTTTTTTGTTTCTCATTACGTTTACTATATTTTACAAATTATATCTTTAGTTGTGTAACTGTTTTTCTTTAGTTGTCATAGAAATGCTAACTATCACCTCAGCTAGAAATGTAATTAAATTAAATAAATAGAATTTATTTGTACAGCACCAAATTGCAACAACAGTTGCCTTAAGCCGCTTTATATTGTAAGGTAGACCCGACAATAATACATACAGAGAAAAACCCAGCAATCATGTGACACCCCCCCCCATGAGCAAGCATATGAGCAACTTTGGTGACGATGGGAAGGAAAAACTCCCTTTTAACAGGAAGAAACCTCCAGCAGAACGAGGGCAACCATCTGCCATGATCGGTTGAGGTGAGAGAAGGAAGACAGGATAAAAGACATAGAAAAGAACGTCTAATACAAACAAGAAGTCCAACGCTCTGGGCTTCCACTTTCATTGGGATGGTCACAAGTCCTTGAAAAGTTCTTATGCAGCAAATTTATGTGTATATGTGCAGCAAACAATTGTGGTAAAATACCTTTCTATGAGTTTTAGAAATGTGACAGCACCATGACCCGCTTTCAAATATCCGCCATTTTGACTTCAGGCATGAAAACAGCAGCAGCAGACAATTTCCTGACAGAGGTCAGCTTCAACCACCACAACCAGCTACTGCCTGTACACCCATGTAAGTTTCTGAAATGTTTATATACACTTGTACAGGGAATTGTTTCTGGTTATAAGTCCTTAACTGACCTGTCAGCGGTTGTCAGCAGTTAGCTTTTTCAGAGCAAAAGCAACTTTGCTATAAGAAACACAATAGATAGAAACATCATTTTATATCAGTTCAAGCACATTAATGATGCTTCCTTGTGAAACAGCAATTTAGCTGCATTCATCTCTGCTTTTGGAGGACTATCTTACACCTGTCAAATTATGTACAATAAAATTAGATGTGATGTGGCTCTCCAAATTTCTTTTCTTTCTAGTGTTATATTTAATTTAACATTTATAACCTGCTGCCCCATTTGCCTTTAAAGTCACCTTTTTATTTCGTAAGGTTTTAATGATACAATCATCAGACTGTAGGATGTTCATCAACTTAGCTGCTAATTAAACCAGGCGCTTAAACCATTCACATTCCTTCTGTTCTTCAACCAACTCTCATTTGTAGTAAAGTGGGTGAAGGAAAATGGATTTTGCAGCACAGCAAAAACTGACTCCTAAGCTCCAAATCCTCCAAATTCTCTACATATTCTCTACTTAGGCCAAAGATCATCGCAAGTGTCAAGACAGAGCTCAAATTTGTTATTTTATAAAGTTATTTTACTTTTTGCTCAAATGTTAGAGTGCTGCTTTTATACTTGAGGAAAAAAATCTTTAAAATTTAGTCAGAGATATGACTGTTTGTCTGCTATAATGTCACATAAAGGTTTGCTAGTTACCGTTGGGTGAGTGAATATTTTAAGCCTTTTAAATGCTTGTGTTGTTAAACTGTAAATACCATGACTGTCGCAGCAGACTTCCCCACAACATGAAACCTACTTCCTCTTCTCCGTCAGTTGTCAAGTTTAACTAATGTGTGTATGTCTCTATATATACACTGTTAGCACCTAGCAGATGTGATCAAAAATGAGAAATCAATGTGGAAATAACCACCACCATCATTAGCTTTCTGGCTGTCGTTAAAGTCAATACACAGACTTTCAAAGGGGCTGGCTGGCTTATTTATAATGTATCTTTCAGATTTTTTGAAATGCAACATTTTGAAAACTTCACAACATTTCCTTTCATCCATGTGACCACAGGTGTAAAATTGGGCACATCTCCCAGCTCTTCTCAGTTTCTTTTTTTAACATAGCAAGAATTACTTCCTCCTGCTTGTGTAATCCCCTCAACTGAACTGACTGCCTTTGTCTCGGTGTTGTGTTTTTAATAGAGGTGGATGAATTAATCACAAATATTGACACCAACACAGGTATTGGTAACAGATTGTTTCTGTGCTTTAAGTTCAGTCTGTATTCCACTGAATCTGTTTATTAAATGTTTTTTTTTTCAAATGACATAATATTCCTATTATCTTGATAGTTGACTATCAAGTCTATTTTATTAATACCCTATTGAAGATTTAAACAACAGAAGCTGGCCTCAAATGATTTTGAAACATGAACATTAAATTCTGGGTCTCCAAAAAACCCAGTTTGAAAATTCATGAGACACTAAAAGGTTTTGTTGATTTAACTGATTATTGTGGGAAGTAAAAATCATTAAAATGTTTTGCAATAATCACAAATCTCATAAGCCATGACACACTGCCCTTCCCTACAAGATGTCCTTACAGGTTAAAAGTATGAGTATTTGTATTGGTATCTGCAGTAATGGCCCTGTACTTGGTATCTGGATCAGAAAATTTTCAGTACTAGTTTGTAAAGAAACAAGTAATAAATGAACTGAAATCTAGGTCAAGTTCTGGATCACAGTCAAAAGTAATGAAATAAGACTTATTATTGCCATTGCTTATTTTTTGTTTTCGTTTTACAAGTTTGTGTCTCTTACTTTTAGCATCTTTATTTACTTTAGCACACTTCATTTGCCTTAACAACCATTTTTTTTAATGGAAGCCTTTGATTGGCAGCTACTAAAAAACACCCTCTTAATAAAAACAACAATACAAGTCATTTAAACAAAAATAGGAATTATCAAAGTATGAATATGAGGATTAACATAAAACTGTTGGTTTCCTGTTGACAGCCAACAAATGATGCTTGTTTTCATTCATTATGACTGTTATGTAATTATCAATTTACTTCAAATATTGTAGTAATAATGCTTATTGCTGTAACCATGGGAATGAAAGTACCTTCATGAATTTCAACCAGTGTATACATTTTTAGTAGCTGACAATCAAAGGCTTTCAATAAAAAAGGTTTTATGTAAATGAAGTGTGCTACATGAAATAAAGCCAACACCACATGATTCCCTTTCCAAATATTTACACACGTCACTCTCACGGCTTCTCTCATGTTTTTTAAATCAGTGTCACACACCAGGAAGCTCTACACTCACACTGCAGTACCTGTGTGCTACCTCTGGATGGTTAACTGTCTGTATGTTGAAGTGTTTACTGAACTATTTTTGAGAAACAACTGCAGAACTTCCGCTTTACAATTTCCTTCACTTTGACAGCCATTTTGCCCCACCTTCAACGATAGACGCATTTGATGGCAGACGGTCGATCATCCAAACTTCTAACGCGGGCACATTTATCCCTTTAGGGCAAATAAATTCAACCACTTTTCAAATATCAAAAACACAATGAGGTAAAACATTTACACATTTGAGCTTCTGCTTCTTTTTTCCCTCTTCTATTTTCAGTCACTGTTTTCGACCAGTTTATTTGTATTTTCTGAGCTGATCTTTGTGGCATCTGTCGGATTTTCATCTTTGAAGAGGAGCTCTGCTGTTTTAAAGCATTTCCCTGCATGTTGTGGCCTGCGTGGCTCATCCACCGCGCTCACTGTGAATCACCGCTGTCAAACACACACCTTAAGATCTACATGTTAACACTGGATATAAAACACAAGTACAGAAGTTTCTTTCACACTTTTATGCTGGACCGCGCATCCATCTCGCTGAAGTGGGTCAAACTGTTGCTCCTACCATGTGACAACCTTTGACAGCTCTATCTGATTACCCTTAAATTCAGAGCCTGGGGCCAATCCCCATTTACGCGTCAGCTGGGCGACCACTGTGTAACTCAAAGTTGAATGCCTCTTAATTTATAACAGGTTAGTTCAAATTAGTAAAATAATAGCATACCCATCTCCCACGACCACACATTTGATAGCCTGCATCCTGTTCCGCTCAGCTTCGCCTGTGCTCTTCACTCTGAAAGAAACAGACTCAGAGAGGAAGGCTGAGAGACGCTGAAGAGCATGCAACTACAGGAAATTGTTGCACACCTCCCTCCCCCTTCTCTATTCTTTTTTTTTCTCACTCAGCCTCTCTCCCTTCATTTTTGCACTCATCACTTCTTCCTGTTTTGTTTTGTTTTCTTCTTTTAAACAACAGAACTTAAACTGAAAATATACCAACACCAATAAGACAGAAATAAAAAAAATTGTGTCAAGGGTTTTGAAAACCAGTCTCTGTTGCAACAGAGAAGAAGCTGTGAAATGGCCACAAAGAGGAAGGTTCTGCTAACAAAAGAGCTTTTTTTAAAACTTCCTCTTCTGTTGGGCATTTATCATTCAGTAAACGCAGAATATATAGAAGCTGAAATTAATTTATCTCAAATTTCATTTTGCCATAAAAAATTGAACTCTGTAAACCTCATTAATTAAAGACATGCACCCACACACACGGTTACGTTTCCCTTGCTTTGCACAACCTAACGCTGACTCACATTCCCTTCCTGGTCTTTTCTGCACTATATGTATAATGATGACTATCATCTTAAAGCAACATTAAACCTTGTTAGCCCTCCTGGTGCACTCCTGATACTATACAACACATTTATGTCCGAACAGCGTGATACAAGTACCCACCTGCAAATACATGTTTATTTGTGGGTTAACTTCAAGTTTTGTGTTCGTAAATTTAAAAGGAACACATGGTAGTCCAGGGGTCACCACTATTATGTCACAGCAATAAGATCCTGGATTTAAATCTAGCGGCCAGGTGTGGTCCCTCTGTGTGCATCCTAAATGCTGCAGGGGTGGGCAAACGTTTTGGCTCAGGGGCCACACTGAGGAATAAAATTTACAAAATGTTCCAGGCAGAGCACCAGATGCATACATATCAAACAAAAACATTAAGAAGGCTTTATAGTGTTATAATTACATTCATTTTTAGTGTTGATCACCCTTTTTTGTCCGTGCAACGAAATCTGGAGTTAGATTTGTTGCGGCAATTCTCAGAACAGATCCGAGGTGTTCATCACTCAGCTGGGATCTGTGGGATGTTGTTGTTCATCACACTGAAAGTCTGTTCACATACATACGTAGAGCCAAACAACACCAGCATCCTCTGTGACATCTTCTGGATCTTTGGAAATTTGGCTGGGTTTAATGATGCATAAAACTCAGACAGCTTAGGAGAGCTGAACTTCTCCTTTAAGGCAGTGTCACATCGGAGATCAATCAGTTCCAACTGTAACTCCTGTGGCGCTGTTTCAGGGTCTTGTGTGAAGAGACATGACACCAGCTGAAGAGACTTTTCAATTTTCCCAAAATCAGAGAACCAATGAATTCCTACATGGAGGTCATCCAGTGATTTCTTGTATTTTTTCACATGTTGAGGTGCCGCTTTCAGCGTAGCCAGTGTGGGGAAATGAGCGAACGACTAATGTGACATTTGTTTTGAGATTAAAACCAGCTTGGTTTTAAAGGCCCTGATACTTGTATACATTTCATGCACAAACTGGACGAACGAACTGAACGAGCTTCACGTTCAGCTCGTTCATGTGTGCCAATATGTCCACAGCAAAAGCTAAATCACAAAGCTAATCTGTGTCACTCAGCTCAGGAAAATCGCCATCAAAAGTGAGACAATCTCCTTTCTGAGCTCCCACGCTTGTTGACATGCTTTCCCCAAACTTAACCAGTGGACACTGGAGTGGTAAAGCAAGTCCTGGTGATCAGTGTCAATTTCTTCAAGAAACTTAATAAACTGACGATGCTGAAGTCCCCTCGCTTTAATGAAGTTAATGCATTTTACAGGTGGGCGTGCAAATTCAGCCATTGGGACCTAATGTCTGAATGGGCACGTCCACCTCCATTCACAGTCCAAAGACATGCATCTATTCAAGTCAAAGTTTACTTTTATAGGACATTTAAAACAACAAGAAATGCACATACACACAGAGCAGACTGGTCTGACCCGTATCTGGTGTCAAGCTGGCACTGCTGGCTGACTTCTGGCATTGTAAGTGGTATGTCATCCAGGCAGGGTGTATGTCAACCAGATGTGGGCCAGGTCTGACAATGATGGCACTATTTATGTTCCTATTTTCCTATTTTAGTCAGAGGACCCAAATGCCATGTGGCAATACTATACTGCTATGGTAGCCAACGTTTCAAGTGCAGGTTTGACTGGTTTGTGAGTGTTCACATTATCCAAAACCTAGTGAGGGTTTACTCATGTTTACCACTGGGTGGCTGTAGCTCGGGAGGTAGCGCAGGTCACCTACTGATCACAAGGTTAGTTGTTTGATCCCTCGCTCCTCCAGTCTGCATGTCAAGAGTGTGAATGTGTATGAATACAGTTAGGAAGCACTCAGCTTAGAGGGAATGGGTGAATATGGCATCTTGTATAGAGCACTTTGAGTAATCCAGGAGAGTGGAAAGGAGCTATATAAGAATCAGTGTATTCACTGTCAGAAAAGGGGTCAGAGCTGAAACTGTTCTGGCCCAGCAGTGTGTCTGCAACTGGCCCGTGGCTGCAAACAACTTACACATGGCGCACATACCGCAAAGAACGACGGCCCTTTGGTAGCCCAGACCAGGTTTGCCAGATGTAATCAACACATGGGCCAGCACAAGGCCAGTTGCAGAAACACTGTTGGTCCTGTGGGCCACCTCTGGCAAACCTGGTCTGGGCCAACAATGGGCCGCCATTCTTTGTGATATGTGGGCCATGTATAACCACATTGTGTGGGCCAGATCCGGGCCATACCAAATTTGCTATGTGGGTATATGCAATACAAAAAAATACTGTACATGCACTAAAATACACAATAAAAGATTAAATCTAATATATTTAGAAAATGCAATCAAATTAAACAATAATAGAAGTAAACCAGACTGTGCTTGCTAAGCCCAATAACGGACAATGGTTGAAATTTAGCAATAGCTATAAACTTATGTGCGTTACATCAGTCACATGTTTTATACTTGGACTATGTTAAACTGCACTGTCCCTTTTAAATAAAACAGTAAAACAATAAAAGCCAGGATGTGCTGTACTAACAACAATAAGTACATTTTTGCTGGTGTTTTAAAATGTTTGGGTCACGGGGCAACTCTTATGTCAAAGGGTAGGTTGTTCCAAAGATTAAGGGGCACCACTAAGATTAGAAGGCTCTCTCACCTTTTTAGCCTAGATTTAAGAATGTACAAGAGCAGTTTGTTCATAGACCTCATTGATCAGTAGGCTGACATAGACTTTGTACGTGATGAGAAGGATTTTAACCCTTTCATGCAGAGTGTTCACTACAGTGGACAGCTGTTCAAAGGCTGTTGTCTTATGTTTGTGTCAGTGTTGATGGTATACTTGCACATAAACCACTACACTGGACACCGATGTGCTACTCCATACCCTGCCACCCAGTCAAAATGCCTAAGTAGACATGTAAGAAAACTCTTTGAAGTACATGTTTAAAAAAAATGAAATTCAAAAATCTTTTTTTCATGCCTAAAAATGAATAAAAAATCCTGATTGAGGTTGTCATAATTCATACATGAAATAGTTCAATTCAATTCAAATCAAATGGATTTAACAGGTCGCAAATGAAGAGGAGCCAGTGTGGGAGAAAAAACTTTCACTTTCTAGTCTACTTTTGCTAAAGCATTTTGGTATCATTAGTACATGAGTATTATTACTAGAGCATTATTATTGCTAAGCCGAGAATTAATAAAAGCATAAACTAGTTTTTTGGCATCATTATAGTCTTAACATAAAATATGGCATTTTGAAGTGGGTCTTTAAATGGACTGAAAATCGGTGTGATGGTGCAATGCTGTTGTAATCATCCTGTTCCTTTCCTTTCAAAAGACAAGCTGCTGCATTTTGTATAGGTTGCAGGTGATGAAGCAACATGGTTTGAATAGGCAGATATAGCTGTAGATCATCTGCAGGGCAATGAAAGGAGAAGTTGTGCTTAAAAATGCAACCCGAGGCAATCATATACAAAAAGAGAATGGCACCAAATATAGAACCCCGAGTTACCACAAACAGGTAAAAGCCTGTTAATAAAACTTGTTGAAAGGGCTTTTTTCTGTGCAATGCTGTGCTTGAAATCAATCTGGATTTCTCTTATAGATACAACCTAAATCCAAGTATATATTTGGATTTATTTGAATCCAATTATATATTTCTATGCTCTTTTATCAAAGTCCGAGAGAAGGACTCTTTCTAATGAGTCTTTATTTCATGTTTATAAGCATTACATCAACAATACCAAATATATTAAAAACATCCTTGAAGAGAATGGGTTTGAATGGTTTCCAGGAAGCAGTAAAATGACTGCAAATGTTGAACTATTGCCATTAAGCAAGACAAAAACACACTATCAAACAACCAAGCAAGAAAAAAACAGAATTTGTGATTTTCATCTACAACCACTAGATGGCACTTTAGCAGAAGTTTTTGCTAGTGACTGTCACGTTTAAAACTCTGAGCTTGCACAGCACAGTTGCTCTTCCTTTGTCTATCACAGTTATTTAAACTATTGTTTTTCTTAAATTCTTTGACTTCTTACCTCGCTTTTTTACTAAGAAATCAAATTTTCAGAATACACATCAATACCTCGCTTTTATAATAGTTGTAATGTCAGGTTTAATTATGAAATCATTTTCTCCTGCTAATGTTCCCTGAATAACTTCACTGTTGTTTCCAAAGTGTGTTTAAACTACTGTAAAACCTCAATTTGTGTATGATTACAGTGGCAGGATGCAACATGCAAAATTCATCCCGTTAACTACCCGTGTCGTTTATAACAGTGCAAGGTTTCGGCTGTCACATCAGCCCAAAGAGAGAGTACACTATGATAAGCAGAGCAGGAAAGCCGCACAGCCTTCAAAATAAAAGCATTACGTTTTCAGTAAAATAAAGTCGCCTGTGGTCACATTTTCCCACTAAAGGGTAAAGATACCTCTGTCAAGGCTTCGTGGCTCACCTCATCATATGATAACAGTTTTGCTGCTTTAACTTACTAAAAAAAAAACACACTCAAAGATTCAACTACATAACACTGTAAGATATCTGCTGGCACTGCAGACAATATCAGGTCCACAAAGTTGTGCAAAAGAAAGGAAAGTATTTTCTTTCTTTCTTTCTGTTGCATCCTGAAATGAAACATGAAAAAAGACCCTTTTTGATCAAATTAAATCACTGATGAATTCATTTATTAAACATTTTATTTTGAAGGATGACCTGTTTGCGGTTCTCTCTCTTTTCTCGTGTATGAGTGCTTATTATAACAGATGGGGAAGAGGTGGGGTTGAAAGACAGCATCCACCACTTCATTCAGCTGTTGATTCACTGTGTGCCAAGGCAGCCTGCGTACCTTGATACGTCGACTTTGTTTAGCTGTTTTTGTGCTGATTTTTTTCCCCTCTACCCTTGGATATAAATGACTGATTGCCAAATGGGTAAGACTTGTTTTAGTTGCCTTTTTATTGATTATTTTAATTTTTTTCTATTTATTTTACATTTGCAGAGAACTAAATCGTTTAAATTTTTGGTATTTCAATCAAGGTGTAATTTTCAGAGACTGTTACTAGATATTTAAAATGAAAATTTGGCTCTTTCATGCAATTTACCTTCATAATTGTCTTTTTGTATACTCTTGATGTGTGATACTCTTAATATAAACACACTTGACCTTATGACATGAATTGGATCTTAAAAAGTTATCCAGCTGTTTCGTAGAGAAGCTTCAAGTTTCACACTGTCATGTTTCTAACTAAAACCGCTGTTATTTTAGAAAATTACAAATAAATGCTATTCTGGTGCAAAGCTTCAGTGCCGGCTGAGAACAGCTGGTGGAACGTTTTAGTGATGGGTGTACATTTCAACATATACCACTTCTCACCGTTTAACCCTGTGGTCATACATTGTGGGTCTCAGCAGTAGAAATGGGGAAGAGACTCATATTCACATTCACGTCACCGAGTGTAACATAAAAAAGGAAGTTGCAAAG
>VUQR01027569.1:0-23015 GCA_015108515.1 Hemichromis elongatus | reverse complement strand
TGCCAGCAAAATTTCAGGGCGCTGGCAAGATGGACTTTTGGCCATCTATAATAGAAATGTGCTTAGAAAGGCTCATTCTATTATTAATTGTTTGAACCATCCACTTCACAGTGAGTTCGAGTTGTTGCCTTCCGGCCGCCGTTTTAGAGTACCTGTGAGGAAGACTAAAAGATTCCAGGTCTCTTTTATCCCTACTGCATCTGGACTCCTTAATGGCAAATAACTGCCCTTGGACATTCTATCACTACCACTGTCATTATTGTTTATAGTTTTGTTCTGTTTATTTTTATCCTTATTTTTATCCTGCTGCGAAACTAATTTCCCCTTGTGGGACAATAAAGAAATTGAATTGAATTGAATTGAATTGAATTTTGGCTTTTTTAATTTTTTTGTTTTACTTATTCTGATTTATTTTCTATTCCACTTTTTCCACTTGATCCGCCTAGTCTTCCTGAGTCTTTGCTTAACACAGCAAGGGAATTTCCCAAGTCTGGGATATAGAAAGTCTATCTTTGGTAAGATCCTAACTAGATACTAACAAGAGGCAATTCTTAAGGAAGGAAAATATATTAAAGAAAAATCTGAAATTACACATGAACTGGACAGAATATCAGTCTCAACAGTTCTAAAAACAATAATAACAATGATCCCAATAATTCTGTCTCCTTAAAAATATACACCAAAGACCACAAAAGATGTGTATACAGGCCCCAAAAATTTCCTTTAAATTAAAGTTTTACAACTTTGTAAACCAATGTATTGGATTTACTGTTACTATTGATGGAATATGTTAAACCCTCTGATGGTAACAGATTTGATCACTACCCTGTCAGTGTGTTGTTGAATCTAGCAAAGAAACGGAGCAATTAGTTAATTAAGATTTGTCAACCTCCAGAAAAGTGTTCTGCAGTAACTTAATTGGACTGGGCATTGGAGGCAGCGATATTCATGCTCCCAGGGCCTATTTTCTTTACAAGTCCTATGAAGTTTAGCAATGACAGCTCTGTAAATGTTCTCAGTGCATAACCTTTACACTAGACTATCAGTTAAATCAATGTTACTTCTAGTATTAGGGCCACATTAACAATTTAAATTTTAAATTATTGATCATTTTGAGAATAAAGTTGAAATTTCCGGCTCGAGACGAGTGGGTCACCATGGGGGTCACCTCACACCATGCGGTCGAGGAAAGCCAGTGGGGGTGTCGAATTCGAACTGACCTGAGCTGCCAGACTCACTATCAGCTCCATCTGGCGCTCGGACCAGTCCTGGAGCTGTTCCACCTGGCGGCAAGACACTGTGCCTCTATTCTGAGCGCAAGTAAAAAAAATTTAAAATGCAAATGTTACATTTTGAAGAGAAAATTATACAAAGAAAAGTTTAATTTGAACAAACAAAATTCATTGCTGCGTGCAAGAAATGTATTTCATATTTCAGTGTTTGCTATTATCCATATACACACAAGAGCAGCCCCTCAGTTGTTTGCATTTGCTCCTGCTCAGATCTCTGCTCTGTTCACATCGTTCACATCATCTCTGTTTTATGTGTGCTCAACTCGCTGTACACCATTATAAGTGTGCCACAAAAACAACCAATCACAGAATTGGATGCAAAAATTATGATTGGCTATTGCATTCCGGAAACATGGTCCAACGTGTAGCTAAATCCATTTTCGGTTAGTATTTTTAACTATTTTATTTTAAAATATATACATTTTTTTAAGCCCATTGTTGGTGTTAATCAATATTCAAATTCAAGATTTTTATTTGCCATTTGCGCACAGGACCAACAGTCCATGCATCTTAGGTCAGTCTGACAGTTGCAGCGAAGAAGCTGTTGAAGAATCTTGTTCTGTGTGTAAATATGCTGTCCGCTTGTTTGTGTCTCAGATTGTACATACAGTTTTTGTGTCTGAGCAGAGGATGAGTTGGATGGTGTGAGTCCCTGATAATTCTCTCTGCTCTTTTTCAGCAGTGTTGTGTGTACAGAGTCCATGGAAGGAAGTTTTGTTCCCGTGATCCTGTAATCTAGTTTAAACCAAACCACTCACTAGCATTCCTACCCCTTACTCAGTGTTATTGCACACTGATACATACACTCTACATACATCTATCTAGTTTCTTACCTTCCTGTAGGTACATTACAGCCTGTGCGTAGTTTTGCAGTGCATGATGTGTCCTTCCCAGGCTTCCATAGGCCATAGTCTTTGCTGTCAGGTCATTGGTCTGTGCTGCAACACTCAGGTGTTGCTCCTGGAAGACTACTGCTCGTTCGTACTTCCCTAGAGCTTCGTAGGTCAGTCCCAAGTTGCCGTAGGCTCGGCCCTGGCCCCTGACACATCCAGTCTGTTCTGCTATATCCAAAGCCCTTTGGTGCCACTACACCAGGAAAAATTAGGTTACTTAGAGGAGACGCTTGAGTATTGATAAATTCTATGTTCTCCCTGCTAATTAGTATAATTAAAGATATTTCATAAAAAGCAGGTCTATCCTCTGCACATACAATGATGAATGTGATGTGGTATGAATCTCTACAGACCTGTAGAGCTGTCTCGTTGTCTGCCATCATCTGATAGACACCTCCAAGTGCATTGCTTGCCTCTGCCTCCAGGGATTTATCCTGATAGTTCAAATAGAGTTTACCTCATTCTATGGGCATATTGTGTTTTTAATATATAAAAACCCCCAATGTCACTTATCATATTTAGCAGGGGAAAAAAAATGAAATGGAAACAAAAACATTTTGCTGGTGAAAACGTACCCCTCCTATGCGTGCAATGTTAAGCTGGTGCTCCAGACAAGAGAGGGCCTGCTCATAGTTGCCCAGCTGGCTATGTAAGGTGCCCAGCTCCCCATAAGCCTGAGCCTTTCCTCCTCCTTCACCACCCAGCTCATGAGCTACTACCAACCTCTTCTCAAAACACACCAGTGCTTGCTGGAGACTACCCATGGACCTGAAGTAGGAGAGGGAGGAGAACAAGGAGGGCAGAAAAAAGACCTGGTATGATAATGCATTTTATCTGCACTTTCTTTGTTCTTGAAAACGTGCCTCCTGTTTTTGTTGTTTCTGGAACATTAAAGTAAAGAAGGCAAGTTGGTCCATATTAACAGAACATTTTTCTCTTTATATCTACTCAAAGAAAAACTAAAGAATGAAAGTCTACAAAGGTTTGCTCTAAATCTGCGCTCTACATTACTATTTCATTCATACTCCAGAGGGAATGAGCAAGAGCTGGCTAAAGTAAACCCAACAATAAGTCTTGTTCGTCTGTCAGTGAGTTCTACTTGTGTAGTATCATATGAGAGTTGCCCACTGTGAGATATGCTGTCTGAAAAAGGCTTTTTGCTTTTAATATGCCACCAGAGTTCTGACTGTATTCATCTTAATATGACTGTAATTAAAAATGTGTATATGTGTGTAAATGCTTGTGGAAAGAATTGCTCATTTAAAACGTTTGCATGAATGCTGTTCTGTTTTGGAATAAGGTGCATCCTAACTAATAGGACAGAACATAAATAAACATGACATACATTTTCACGCTGATGTAAACAGAAGTCTGCAGCACTGTACCAGGTCTGAGTTTATTTCTACATTTAGCGTGAAATGCAAGGAGACTTCAAAACACTGAAAAATGTACTTAATTATAATTGTCCTCTTGCCAGAGTTAGCTGAGAAGGAAAGAAGGAAGAGCAGCAGTTGGTCTATGGAGGATCATTTTACCCCAAAATAAAATTTGGGATAAAGTTTTAATTTTAATTTAATTTTAATTTAAATATGAGGACATAACTGAACTGTAAAAAGAAAAAAAGCAATTGTGACAGGAAATTAGGTTCTAAACAGAATTGAAAGTGATATTTAAATTAAAGGCACTATAGATTATTTCAGCCTTGCTCAATTCAAATGAATTTGACCATTTAGGCTTTACGGGTCATGGCAGAGTTAGACACCTCCTCATGACCCCCCTCATACAGTACTGTGTATCAGGACAGCAAGTGCAATCTCCTTGTATGTTTAAATGCTTTTTAATTTCTGTCTGGAACAGTGCAAGGATCAGCAACAGCACTCCTGCAGATACAGCAAGAAAAGAAGAGCTGGTTTGGAGGTGGTTTGCAAAGTGGCTTGCAGATGCGTAGTACCCTAATAGTGTGCATGTACAGAAAGGTATCGTCTGAGCCATCAGCTGTTGTTGGTTTAACTTTCTGGCTTACCTGAACTAAAACTGTGCTCTATTTGATTATCATTTCACCTACCTGTGCGCATTGCCAAGTCCTCTGTAGGCTCTCTCTTGGTCCTGGACATGATTGAGACTCTGAGCCACTGCCAGGTACTTCTCATAATACTGTATAGCCTCCTCATAATCTCCCAAAACATCATAACAGTCTGCCAGGTTGCCATAGGCCCTGCCTTTGTCTAGCATGCTCTCAGTTCCACTTAGCTGCTGCAGCATGGCCAGCTGTTGCTCAAAATAACCAATAGCTTCCTCAAACAATCCCATGTTTATCTTGGTGATGCCCATGTTTCCATGGACCTGTGCCTCCAAACGGGCATCCCTGAGCCCCTGTGCCAGGCCCAGCTGGGTCTCATAACACTGGAAGGTTGTAGCATAGTCTCCCAAGGCCATATGAACAGCTGCTAGGTGGCCAAGAGCACGGCACTCCCCCTGCTGATCACCTAGATCCTTTCGGATGGTCAATTCCTGGCTGTGGAATGACAAGGCTGTATCAAGCTGGCGGAGAAGCCTAGGTGGAAAAAAGTGTGAGAACACTGTATTAAGATGAATTAAGGGAACTAGAGCAAGTCATACTTGAGTTACGACCATCATGCAGCAAGCGTACCAAAGTTATACACCAGGTATAGACAAAACCTGGCTATAACTGATGCCAGGTGATATTTCATGTGGTTTTATTATTGTAGAGCCAGGATAAAAGGATGAAAGCTTATATGTTACATCACTTTGTTAATGACTTGGAAAAGATATGCTTTATTGAGAGATACAGTTTAAATAAATAATTACAGTTTTCCAGCTGTGCTTAGTATGCAAAAAGGTACAGTTTTTGGAAAGGACAGAGGAAGACTAGTGCAGATAAAAGACTTCTTGGAGTTTCAAGCTTAAATGGACCAACTCTTTTTAGTTGTTGTCAGAGTTCTTTGTCAAATCATGAAAATCGAGGTTTTAATTAGCAAGCTGCACCTTGAACTGTAAGTTTAAATTAACTACTAATTGTAGGAATTTGTGAAAAGCACAGAAGACTTCTATTAACTTCTGAGAACTGGCACAGAATCTCTTGTCAGTTGGCTGAGACTTTTTAAACTCACATGTTTTTGGAAACAGGCTTTTTCTTTGTGTCTTTAAAGTAAATTGCAGGTATTACAAACAAAAACGGTCTACGAGCAAGTGGCTTTATAAAGAAAACATTCTCTAAAAACTCAACTGAGCTTTCCCCAATATATACATTTTTCATACTGATTATAGTTTAGCACATAAAATGATCATAACACAACAATATTATTTAACATAATTTGAAAAGTGCATTGTAATCATCATGTGCAGATTTTTGTTTATTTTATATAAGCATTATTTAGCAGGTAAATTTCTGCTTGTATGAAGCAGAATCTATACAGCTTGATCTGGTAAGTTGACATTTTAGCTCTCTAACCTTTCTTCTGCCTTCAATAAATAGGAATGGCTATATTACTAAACTTAAGGTTTAAAACAATACATCATATTAATTTGTTCATTTTTAACATGCATTATTTGTGTGTGGTTGATCCACTTTATCACCTGTGAACTGAACCAAGTGCTGAATAGGCGTCAGCCTCCATCTTCTGATCGTTGACCTTCTGAGCCAAGGTTAATTGCTGCTGGTAGAACTTCACAGCTCCTGGAAAATCACCCCGGCACACGCACACATCACCAAGATTCCCAAAGGCTCTGAAAACTGCCTGCTGATGAATATAATCACACAGATACTGATTAACACCTCGTTTTGTGCCTCTGACAGAATTCCAAGGTTTATGAAGTGAAAACATCGTTAGCAGGTGACCTGTGTGTTGTCCAGGGCTTGTGCTAAAGAAAGCAGATATCTCTGACATTCCTCTGCTTTGTTGTACTCCCCCAGTGCTTTGTGGGCCAGACCAAGGTTGCAGTAAGCTTTTGCCTGTGCTAATTTGTCCTGGAGATCCTTAGCCAGGGCCAAATCCTGTTCATAATACCTGGAAAATGTAAAACTTTTCTTTTTTGGTTTGCATCTTGTTTCAATGTGATATAAAAGCACAAACCCTTAAATTGAGAAATTAAAGTCTCATTAACATCCATCCATCCACCCATCCATCCATCCCCTTTCTGCTGCTGGGCCAGGATATGGGGGTTGTACCCGAAGAAGAGAAGGCCAGACCTTCCTCTTCCCAGCTATCTCCTTCAGCTCATCTGGGGAACATGGGAGCTTTCCAGGCTAGTCAAGAGATGTAATCTCGCCAGCATGTCCTGGGACAGCCCCAGGGCCTTCTCTTGGTAAGACATGCCTGAAACACCTCGGCCAGAAGGCATCCTGCAGGCATTCTAGTCAGATGCCCAAACTTCCTCAGCTGGCTCCATTCAATGTGGAGGAGTAGTGGATGGATAGATAAATGTATGGATGTATGTACGTATGGATGGAAAACATATGTTTTTTGACATTTTAATAAAGGTCAACAGGGTCATTTTCTTTATATGAAGTTGAATTTTGTGAGTTTCATTTTGTCTCTGACCTGACAGCATCTCTATACTGTCCAAGGCAGTAGTGAGCATAACCTAGGTTATGGCAAACTTTGCCTTCTGCTTCCAAGTCCTGCAAACCTGGGGCCAAAACCAGGTATTGCTGGTAGTAGGGCAAGGCCTGAGCATATTCACCTCTCCAGCTGTGGAAGTTACCCAAGTTTGCTGCAAAACAAAATAACAGTGCGCAATATTTTTTCATGTTTCATTCAACTCAACTCAAGTGCATTTATTTCTTGACTGGATTACCTAAGGCTCTTGCTTCACTTTGAGTGTCTCGCATCTCTCGTGCAATGGTCAGGTGGTGCAGGTAGTGCTGGAGAGCTCGGTCGTGAGCACCCAGTGCCTGGTAGGCCACAGCAAGGTTACCATGCGTTGATGCCTGAGACGGACGATCGTTCACCTGATAACACAAAGACACATCGTGATTCTGTCTTCCACGTGATCCTCCACATGTTTTTTGAAAAGGGCCATAAAATGTACCTCCAGAGAGATCTGCAGCTCTTGTCTGTGGTACTGGACTGCTTGGTCGTACATGCCAAGCGCATGGTAGGCATTGCCCATGTTGCCATAGGCCCTCCCCTGGGCAGCATAATCACAGAGGTCTTGAACGAAGGACAGGTGGGCTTTGTGGAACTTTAGTGCAGTGTCATACTCTCCCTTCATCTGGTGTATGATGCCTGTGATTGGAGGTGAGAGGAGGAAAAAAACAGACTATTGAACTAACAAAGAAACCATTAAGATGCAGGTGAACTCCAAGTTTAATCTCTTTTAGCATACAACGTGTTGGTGTCAAGTCATGTTCTCTGTCATGTTCCCACCTTTAGTTGCAAACACTAATCCTAACCATATGTTTTAGCCAGTGGCAAGGGCAAAAACATTGCAATAGGACAAACAAAGTCTATGCAAAGCGCAAAGTTAATACAGCTAATACATCTAATCTATGAAGTCCTGAAGCATGCCAACAACAGGCTGTATCAGGTAATGCCCTTATTAAAATGAAGTTAACTTGTTTTAATTTCTGGCCCCTGGCTAGCAAGTCCATCCTAATTATTGATTTGATTTCCAAGAATGATCTTAATTTTATGTTTCTAACTTGATTAAATCAAAACAGCACTGTGCCTAGCCCCATAATTTAAAATCCTCTAAATGTCCATTTCAAGAGGAATGGACTTTGTATACAAAAATGGTCACCACCACAAAGAACTGTAGTGTTGAACATTTGTCTCTTAGACAAATAAAATCAATATTTAGGTGTGTTAGTTAAAATTATTATTTCCTTTTTCACCTAACCACAGAGACTGGAGGGAACATTTTTTTAAGAAGAACAAAAATGACATATTCTCAAAGCATACGGTTATTGTAGATGACACCGATATCAGAGGATCAAGGTCATAAAACCCAGGAAAAACTTCTAGGCTCAAGGAAGTCAGGTTTAGGTCTTCAGTTTTGTGATTTTCTTTTTGTCTCCAGTCTCACAGCTGTGTAGAATAGTTTATCCAGCGCTGGTTGGATTTGTAGGATTCATCAAACAGCAATTACTGCACATGTAGGGAGCATGATGAACACAGTAAATTCCCAAAACGACATTAAGAGTTATAAATATGCAACGTGTGTGGTGGTGAATATAAATGCCCACATGGTTTTCTGAACTGTAAAAAGGATATGAGGAGAGCGGTGAATAATTAAAAATCTACAGTGGGAAATTCAACAAATCTAATAATATCTGCTGCTGTGTCTCTTCAAACTTTAGTATTACATATGCAGAAATCAGTCTCTCTGTCCAGGGAAAAAGAATCGGGAAAACTTAAGTCCCAGTCGCCTTCCCAACTTCTTCTGTCATGATGTGTCTTTGCTGTCAACAACCCAGTTTATGGAGCCAGAACAGACAAAAGTTAAGAGAAAGAATAGTTAAGGAAGAAACTTGGGGCACAAGAGAGGAGAAGGAAAATTTACATTTTATGCTAGTTATTTCCTCTACTCCAAAACATCATACTTGTCACTCTGCTACATTTAACTGACAACAGCGCACATGGTTATTTGCAATTTAAAATGTACCTACAATGCTTTTTTCTTTATTTTCACTCTGCTACAGTGCTGGATACTCAAACTGTGGATATGGCCATATATTGCAAATAATGAGCTCAGTGTATCTATAAGTAATTCTTTTGAGCCAGGAGCTCAGGATCAAACTGCTCTAAACTCATGTTTTGAACAGTTTTTTTTTTTTCGACTTTGCATGATATGAGAGTGGATATCCAGGCTCTTTGGCTGTGATTCCTACCAAAGAGCCTGGATCATACAGAATCTCTGCACACTTGCTGTTCATGTTTTTATTTATGAAAGAAAGTTAGCTTAAAAGGAGGTGCAAGGGAACTGAAATGGCTTGTTTTAAACAACAGGTGATCTAAGGAGGGTTACACTAAAGCCCAGTTTAAGATTAATAATGGTATTTTTGTAAAAATGCAGTTCTACTTTAGAGTCCAACAATAAAAACATAGAGTAGAAAATGAGCACAATAGTTCCTGTGATGTATATGTATACTAAAAGCCTGATTGTAAGGAGATTAAAAGAAAAACATTTAATTATGCCTGCCCTAAAGTGGCATACTTGTACAAAGTAGAATGACAAAAAGCTGTTACTTTAGTAAGGTTACATTCAAGTGAAAGCTGGCTGCTAACATTTTCATTACAGCCTAACGCTGTTTGAGAATTTTTCATCCACAAGTAAACTGCCCCATGTTCTTATGATGTATGTTGTGTTATAGCCCCTATTTTGATTTATATTTATATCTTTTCTTGTATTCAATGTATTGATGTGTTTCTTTTTATTTGTTTTATGTGTTTTGTATGTGTGCAAGCTCCCTTCCCTGTTTCCACTTTATTTTATTTTGGTAAATGCTCTTACTTATGTGCCACCTGGGCTTTAATTCCTGTCTTTGTTCTCATATTTCAATAACCAGTTACTCTGATAATGCCTCTGATTGGTGCAGGCAATTTATTTTGTGTGGAAAAATAGTCAGATCTTTATCTCAGATACTGAAGCAGAATGCTTTGGTTTACAAAGGTAAAAAAAACACCACCATGATACATTACTGCATCTGTGGCATTTTATTTTTGTCACACCAGCTCACACAAAGGAAGCCTAACAATGTTGAACTTGCCTAGTGTAGCATTTACATATCAAACCACGATATAGGCAAATACAGATTCCATATTCTAGTGAATTTGGTCACCTAAAACAATAACTTTTGCTAACAGGTTTTCCGCCATTAAACCAATTGAAGAAGGTAAAGTAATAGTTGCCACTGTTCAAATGGAAGCTAGAGTGAGATTAAAAATGTGGAGTTTTAGGGTGGAGATTCTTGTATCAAGATTTACATTTATTAAACTATGAATACATTTTAATATAAACTTCTTAAAAAACATGAATCATGTACATATTCTGAAAGACAGAGGCTACAGCTGGCACAATTCTAGAAAAGGCCAAGAAACATTGTAATATGAACTAAACTGTTCAAAATGACCCTGTTCTTATTAGACTACTATGAAGCATGTTAATGCATTAATGCAGTAATACAAAACGTTTTACCTACATTCTGCTTATGATTGCCTTCATTAAAATTTTTGAGTAACCTGAAATCCTAATGATGTCATCCATAGGAAGTCTCATTCCAAAGACAATAATTACACTGCCCCAGAAAAATGTATAACTGCTCTGAGAAATGTTGAAATGAGGCCTTATACAAAATCTGCTATTTCTACAATAAAATCACAGAGGGAAAACAGATGATAAGGGGTTATAAGAGGGAAGGAAGGGATATGGAGTGGTATCCAGACACCAGATGGAGGAAGTCACATGTGGTCTTCATGTCAGACTGTGTAATGAGAGAGATGACTGGGGTCTGATCCACCAAGTGTAAACTTTGAGCCCTCCGTACCAACTCCTTGGCTCATTTCCACCTCTATTTCTACATTTCTTACTGTGAACACATTCCAAATGTGTGACTTTAACAGTTTAAAATCAAGATTTACAGATTGTGTTAAAATATTGAATGACTAAAGCATCATTAAAAAATAAGTTTTGCATTCTTGACAGGGGTGCAGGCAGGGTTCCTACAAAAAACAAAACAAAACAAAAAAAAAGCACCATTTAAAATAGCTCCCCCCCCTCTGTTCTAAGCCTCTTGAGTTTTAGCTGCTATTATTGAACCTCCACTTTCCCAAGTGGAAGTTCACAGCCTAACCTGCATCCTTGCAGTTAATTTAAATCTTAAAGCAGAAGATCACCTATAAGTGGGAGTTATTTCTGAATCTAGACTTGAGATTGTTGATTTTTCCTGCTTGCTTTGTAGGAGATGTGGTAAACCTGCATAAATTATATGGCCAGTGCTTCATCAAGCTTTATCAATTAAACACATGAGGAATTAAGCACCAAGTGCAAGGTTGAACTAAAAACAAGACACTTAGTTCTATGTCCTTGTGTAACTGAAACACATTTAGGAAAAATGAACAGAGTTTGAAGAAACTGGAATGAGTTTTTCTGTGCATGGTGGTGTTACGGTTTTTAAAATGTGTATATTTCTCATAAGACAGGTGCTTTCACTTTAAGTTGATTTAACATCTATACTTCACAAATCCAAAGGTTACAGATGAGGTTCCTACAATGTGCTTTTTTTTCATCCCCTTTCTATGATTGCCAAAGTCTCTGGTTTTGGTTTAAAAGTTACTTGGGAGTTTTTGGATTCATATTTATGGAGTTTTGGGTACCAGTTTAGATTGCCTTAACTCACTCTGCCTCTGCTTTAGTACTACAATACTTTTTTGTCATATAAAGTTTAAGGAAAAACATTATGGGCCCCCTTTAAGCATGTGCTAGAGAATTGAGATTTTATTTTAAACTATGGTATTTACTATACCTTCTGACAAATACTGTATAAATATACATAATTAACAGTTTTAACTCCTAAAATTGTTTTCCCATATCAAATATCCTGCGCATATATAGGGTGACGGTTAAAAAAGTCTATTTATGATGTGGAGAACTTACAATATGATCAAAGCTAAGTATGGATTATCAGATTCCCTCTAATGCTGATGCCCCAATTTAAATGATATACTAGTGCATTGTTAGTTAAGGTCACGTCTTGGCATTTAGTGGTAAAGAATAGTGTTTAAACCAAACCAAGACTAGAAATGTCCTAAGTGGGTTTAGAATCTTAAGCTCAAAAAGATACATTGACTTAAACATGGATGTGATGCACTTGAGTTTACCAAGTGCCTCAACAGTCTCTACACAATACAATGAGAAGAACTGCAACTTTTAAAAAAAGCATTTTAAATATAAATGTGTTTCATCGACAGCTCATCTTCATCTCTGATATCTCATCAGCACCATCATCATAACTCAGAAAGCGAATCAGTGGTGATTTAGCTTATAGCACTCAAATCTAACAATGCAAAGGATTTCACAATAAAGGCTGAAGGAAATGCAAAAAGCACAAGATTTACTTTTAAAGCAATGAAAGCTGAGAGACAATAAAATAATGCATGTTTTCTGCACTTCTTATTTACAGTGAAAGGCACAAAGTCAATAGACTGTACAAATGTAACACATTAAATTGTAAATTTAGATGAATTTAAAAAGTCTCATAAATGCTGCTGGTAACAATATGTAGAAACGTGAGGAAGAGGAGGAGGTTGGTGATACAGAAAGGAAGACCTTGTTCATTGGGGTCTTGCATTAAGAGGATTACAAAGAAGCCTGCAGAGCTGGCTAGAATCACTGGTTACAGTCACACACATCCTCCTAAACACTGCAAACAAAGGTGTGCACATTAGCACATGCATCTTCCTCTAAGCTAAAGCCACACTCCTCTGGGGTGTAAGGGTGCCTGTAGGTCCTGCAGATTCTGCGGGATTCCCCAGCGTGGAGAGGACACAATTTAAGGACAGCAGCGCTGCGAGGATTAGAGGTGTGGAAAATTGGCTGACATCTGATGACAGGTATTCAGCTGAGACAGCACAGAGAGATTAGACAGGAGAAGAGTGGTGATCCACAGTCCCCTTTCTCCACAGTAGGATAAAAATTGCTCTGTCATCAGTGAATGAAATTGGGTGTGGCAACTTGTTGGTCAGGAGCTACATCACAGACTATTTGCAGCTATTTCTGTCCGACCATCATAAAGAAGAATACATGGTTATTAGCTAAAGTTAGCAAATAACTTGAGAAGAGAGAGAATCTATTTTGGGATATAGTAGAGAGCAAGTTAAATATAAAGATTTTATTATTCAACTAGGCAAATAAATGACTTCACACAAGTCTTCTGACTGTTGTTGTTGTTGTTGTTTTTAAGTTTTGCTTTCTGGCTTGGAGCATTTATTGACATCTGCAGCAGCCGTACAGCACATGGGCCTCCTGCTTAGCCACGTAAGGTATACTGTTAACCCATCTTCCTGATCCTTGAGCTCTGTGCTCTTACAGTAGTGCACCATATTTTCTTAGTAGCAAAGAATCAATTGAAATTAATGACTTAAGAGTTGACCAGATGTAGAGACACTGACACTCTCCACAAGAAAGGCTGTCTGCAGAGTGCTGTATCACAGCGTACTAAGGGAAGGCTCACTGGAAGGGAGAAGCATAGCAAGAAAAAGTGCACAACCAACAGTAAACAGCTTGAGAGCATTGTTAGTAAAATTTGATTCAGTAACACAGGAGAGCTTCACAAGCAGTGGACTTAGGCTGGTGTCAGTGTATTAAGAGCCACCCCACACATAAGCCTTCAGGAAAGGGGGTACAACTATCATACCCCTAGTATCAAGTCATGCTGATACCTAGCCTAGCCAGGATGAGCCACAAGGGTCTTCTATGGGACCACCCTGAGAGGAGCCACACGATTTGTGGACTGGGTCCCTGTCAAAGGTGGAGGTGTTTGTAGTTCAATACTCAACTGCTTAAACTGGTTATTAGGGCATGCGGTACCTAAGTGAGACAAAAACACAGGATACTGCATGGTGTGCTACCAATGCAAGAAAAAGGGTAATTAAGATTTAAATGGTACCATCACAGATCACTAAGGAGTTCCACTGGGCAGCCAGACAATGCCCTAGTTTAGATATTTTTGGACTTTAAATGTGCTGCTATGTAAAATACAATACAAGTATTATGTGGTCAAAATTAGGTTGAGATAATCTCCAAATTTTGGTTTTCATACAGAAAGAAACAAAGAAGGAGATTTAAGAAGAAAACAAAAAGGTGAGGAAAGAAAAAAATAAGAGGGAAAGTCAGACTGGAGAGATGGGATTAAGAGTAAACAGAGACAGAAACCCAAGAAAACAGGAGAAAAAAACACAGCAAGGATTAAAAAAAGGAGACACAAGAGGAAAAAAGAATGTCAAGGAGATAAGGAAAGAAGAAGAAGACAAGAGAAGACAGAAAGGGAGGAGGGAGTAAAATCAGGAAGAAGAATGAAGGAATGAAAGAAAACATGGAAAGTGTAGGGGTGTAAAGACAAAATAAGGTAAAAGATATTAGGGCAGGAAAGCATTACGAAAGAAAAGATGAAATATGAGGAGGAAATTAGAGTTGAAAATTTAGGAGCAGAAGAAGAGGAAAGGAGGAGAGGAAACATCAGAGGATAGTGAAAGGTTGTCAAGTCAGCATTCAGAGTCAAAGAACCGTAATCATCCATAAATGATGATGTGAATCATTGATCTGAAACACACACTGAAGCTCATCTGTCAGGAGAGTGTCAGCGACTTCAGCAGTAGCCTATAGTCACACATCAAAGTATCTACTGAACCACTGCACTGTGCATGTTTTCCTTTTACTTCAGACAGAAAATAAAACGATTTCCACTTTACCCGCAAAAAATCTCAGTGACATACAATGAGAAGAGTGGCGGAAGTAGCACAATGAATATTATCTGAGCAGAGTTTAATAGACGATATAAAAGACAGAAAAGCCATTATATAGTTATTAGGGCTGTCAGCGTTAATCGCGTCAAAATGACGTTAACGCGGCAAATCTCCGTTAACGAGTTACCGCGGATCGCCTTTGCGTGGGGCTGGACGGCGCTAATGCGTTAATTGAGTTAGCGCGGGAAGCTCGATTAACGATTAACGCCATTTTAACGTGGACAGCCCTAAAAAATGATCCTTTGTTTACTGGGCTTTACATTTGGAGGCCTTTCTTTTCCTGCTGTCATGTTAGTATTTGGAATGCAGGAACTCCAGCAACACTTAAGGGAAGATGGTAAATGGCCTGTATTTGTATAACGCTTTACTAGTCCCTAAGGACCCCAAAGCGCTTTACACTACATTCATTCAGCTACATTGTAGCCACAGCTGCCCTGGGGCGCAATGACAGAGGCAAGGCTGCCACCGGGCCCTCTGACCACCACCAGTAGGTAAGGACATAACGACCGAGACTGTTGGAACCGGGACTCGAACTGGCAACCTTCCGATTACAAGACGAACTGCCAACCCTTTGAACCACGATCGCCCCGGATGAAGATGAACAACTTTATTAACTGACCAACCAACTGGAACCAGCTTTATGTAGGATTGCTGTTTTTTGGCATTTTTAAAGTCTGATCAGAGTAGATGTTTGCAGAGGGTTAGTTTACTTTCCACCATTTATTAAATAAAAAACTACTTTGGAACAGCTTATGTTGGCATAAACTGTTCAATCAATGCTTAATGTGCTGATGGGCTATCTCATTTTGAGATTTACATAAAAACTGTTCTTTAATGCTCCTCAGAGTAACAATTTAGCCTATAAGTTGTTCTAATATCAGTCTTCACTCATAGCTCTCTTACAACCATAGAAGAGATTTTTTTTGATCTAACGTTAATAGTTCAGTGATAGTAACTGTTTCACATTTAACTAAAAAAAAAGCAGAGCAAGTGTTATGAATGTTACGAATATTAAGTTTTATCACTAAATAGAAACAGATTTGAGATCTACATCTACGAGTTCATAATGATCAGTTGGAAGGATCCAATATCATCAGTAATTGTAATAAATTGCAAAATGTTCATTTTGGATCATTCTAACTGAGCAAGTGGGCTAAGCAGCAGACATGGTGTCAGATCCGTTACTGCGTGTATGAAGATACCTTTGGTTTGACATGATATGGTTCGGAATCACTGCTATCAGGGTAGACCCACTGAGAGGGATTTAGATGAATGGTAAATATGTTGACTCCAAATTTCAGACTGTCTTTTAAAAATATTTGACGTTGAATCTGAATCTATTTGTTTTTATATTAGACTTTTTTTTATATTTACTGCTGCACTAAAGTCCATAAGTGAAGAATTTATGTTCTTTATTACTTGATTGTTCAAGCTACCTCATAAAAGTGCTTTGTTTGTTAACAGAGTTGTTGAATGTTAAAATAAGTCAAATTAAATAAAAAAATGAGGAACATCTAGGATCTGTTTCTTCGCTTTTCTTTATTCTTTTTTAATGTATTATAGAAGTATCGGATCGGGACTCAGTATCGGTAGATACTTAAAATCAAATGACTCGGACTCATGGGCAAAAAAACTCCCTCCAGGAATTCCTTGACATTTGTGAACACTGATTTCTGACTTCTATTTGCCTTTAATTTTAAGTTGCAAAACAATAAAAAAAAGCATCAAAAAATAGAAAACATTGAGGAGACAGCCTAAATGGCATCCTCACTTTACTTTTAGTGCACACATATGCCAGTGTGTCAAGTTGCCCATTCAGCGATGGATTCAGGTTCACAGCTTCTCAGATATCACTGCGGCCGCAGAAACCAGAAACCACTTAATAAAACATGAGTGTTGATTGTCCAGAGAGATGCTACTGTAGTCAAATGATAGGCCCTTAAGAAGCAGGACCATCACATAATATAAAGCTCCCATCCTTGAATTTGATTAACAAGATGTCAAAACTGCAGCCTCTACGTGTTTTACTAGGTTGCTACAGCTAGTCCAAACTCACACAGGACTGCAATATACAAACAAATAGTGTTTGTGTTTAATCAAACACAAGCATAGATAAGACCAGAAAAAGAGGTAAATTGTCCTGTGAGGACACCTCATCTCCCATTGGGTTAAACATCCAAACAAAGAGTGTTGATGAGGTGATTAGAACCCACATACACCTTGAAAACCCAGGTAGTGGCAATCAATAGCAAAGGCCAAGAAGCCGAGAATACCAGCATGCTGTGTGTGAAAAAAAAGGGAAGCAGACCTGAAGCCCAAAAGGGACACCAGCCAGCAAGGCCAAGGCGCCGCAGCACACCCCCAACGGCCGCCCACCTGAGCAACCCCCATCCCCAGCACCCCCACCAATCCCAGAAATGGAAAGTACCCACCCCATTCCAGACCAGAGAGCCTGGCACAGAGACAGGGGGTTGGGGGGCAAATCAAGGGAAAGAGAAGTGGAAAAAGAGCTATTAGGTTGTATTCAGATACAACTGTGCAGTGAATATATCCCAGTAACAGTTTATTTATAAAAAACATTCTTTCCTGCATGAGTGTATATTTTGTGGATAAACTTTTAGCACTCTCACGTCTTGCTTGATGTTGACTATAATGTCAGATCATTGAATGAACTGAATATGAACTAGTGATTTAAAGGCATACTATAAAATTTCAAAAGCTTTTCTTCTTTTCTTCAGCCGAGGCAGAAACACTCAGTTTTCTTTTCTTTCTAAGGTACAAAGCATAGAAGTAGCAATTTTACAGCCTCCTTCATGTCATCTATGTACCTTCTAGGGCAGTGCTTCTCAATTATTTTCTGTTATGGCCCCCCTAGAAAGAGAAAAGCACACACACACAACTATAAATAGTATCATTCGTCTATAAAATTATAAGTACACCTCTGTTCAACATTTTATCCTATGCTACCTTATATGATGCTAACAGTGCTCGCTCATTTACTGAAGTAGCATTCACAAAACGGGATGATTGCTGGCAATTCGGAACGTTTTCGCTGAAAAAACTCTTGTATTGGGGTGGGTGTAGGTCACACACGCCCCCCCTAGCACCAGACCACGCCCCCCACTCCCCCTGGGGGGACGCACCCCACTATTTGAGAAGGATTGTTTTAGGGTAACAGTGCAACTTGATTATATCTCCAACATTTGTCTCATTTGTCTTATCGTTGTTAATTTCTTTCACAGCAACGTGATGTTATTGGTGTTGAGGAATATGCCTGTGAAGTATTACTATTAAAAAATAAACAAAATATCTAACTTCCTTTTGTGGTGCACGAGCACACTTTTATATTTTGTGCCCATGGTTCTTAGCCTTTGGCCAATTTCAAATTTCTGTTTATTCAAATTTTTGTCTGTACTGTAAGCCCACTGTTTGTCTTGTATGGGTATGTGTTTTATTCTACACGTCTTTCTATCTTTTAGTTATGCCCACATATATTTGCATGTTTGGTTTTGTTGATTCATTTAATATTCCACCTACCTGTTGAAAATTAGCTTGTCTCTGTTGTTTGCCAAAAGGGGAAAAATGGAGTTGATGGAGTCTTATTATTTGAAAAAATGTGGACAGGAACCAAAGGGGTATTTGTCTGTTTTAGTTTATCAAATGCTTTCAGCTGCACAGGATACACAGGTGCACATTCAAGAGTGAGAGTACTGCTAGTACTATTGTGCTATTGCTGACACAGGTGAGCTGTGTGTCAATCCTGCCATACTTTGATTTTACTGTTAGTAAAAGTCAGATTTGCCATTTAAAGTAACCAAAGCTAAAAAAGGCATACCAATTTAGCTTCCCACAACAAAAGCCCAGATTCAGACGCCAAATTAAACCATTAAACCATTACCTCCAGCCAGGTGAGCCCCCCAATGACCCTCCATCAAACCTACCCAAGTTGGATGAGGCTCTGCCCTGTGCTGCTCTATCTTGCAGTTCCTGAGCAATTTCTAGCTGGTTTTGGTGGTGCTGACGAGCCCTCTCCAAGTCCTGAACGGAACAAAAATAATGCATTCTTATCAGGCTGTGGTTCATTAATTATAGTATACTTTGTTTTTCAGTTAACTACACCTTTTAGTTATATACCAACCTGCATGCATCGGGCTGCGTGCCCCAGACCAGCATATGCCCTCATCTCAATTGCTCTGTCGGCCAGATCTTGGGCCAACTCCAGCACTCTTGTATGGTATGATACGGCCTTGTCAAAGTCCCGCTGGGAGTGGTAAGCGCTGCCCAGGTTGCTGTATGCCCGTGCCTCCTCACGTCGGTTCTCCAAACTCTGCCAAACACACAATAATTTCCCCATCACTAAGAAATTACCTTTGTGGTTATTTCTTGGCATGCAATAGAATTTCCACAGAGATCATGACTTTTATCATTTCTTTTGCTATCCTGGACAGTTAAAGATGAAAATGGGCCAGAAGTCTATTTAAGCTTCAGTTGTCAGTATTTTTTTTTTCAGGGAATCATTATCCTGATATAAATCCAGTTCCACAATGAACAGAAGGTTACTTTAAAGAGAAAGTTACACAGAGTAATATGATAATAGTGGTGATGCTGTATCTCTCCTTTTCACCGCCAAAACAAATATAAAAAGACAAATGGGTAGAAATTTGTGTTTGTAATCAAATACACATGTATCAACATACAGTCATAATTCAAAATGCAGTTACTGGATACTGATGGTGGATTGATATTAAGTAAGTGACTACATGGGTACTGCCTTACATTTTAAGCCTATTTGTGAAACATCTCCCTTAGTATGCTTCCAGAAATCCATCAAATAATAACTATTACATAAAAATAAGAGAACTTGGTTTCCTGCTTCAAATAACACATTTTAAATAAACTAACAACATTTTTGGGTGTTTTGTGCTTGTCTAAGAAACAAGAAGAAGAAATAAAAACCAGTGTCGTATTACTGAGTGAGACATTCATACCTCTGGCCACTAACTTTCAGTTAATGTTAGTCAACTAGGGGGACTAGCAGTGGATTAATCTGCATTTGGTTCTCCGCTGAGTATTTGTGACAGCTACAGAGTGGTTATTCAACTGAGTCAAAATAAACCGCTACATCTACATAAGGCACGACCTTTTTGAGATAAACTCCAAAATTCATTATGGTCAATCTAGAGGTGCTTGTTGTGAATTAAGTAGTTAAATTTTCCAAAATAAAAAAAAAAATCTATTAACAGAATGTGAAGGAGCAACTTATATATCCCAAACAACTGTACTGCTAAAAAGATATCAGCTAAAGCAGAAAATGGAGCAGATTCAGTCAAATCTTTTGTGGAAATGTGGGCAGGACTAAGAAGACATATCAAAAGTTTACAAAATAGCAACACACATCTCAAAACACCAAAAATACTTTTGCCTTGTTGGTAAAAGCCATGTTTTAAATATGCAGAGCTTTAATTAAAACTGCACCTTTTAAGAGATGAAAACAAAACAAAAACATATTGATTGATATCACGTTAGCACTATACCTTTGCGATGTTCAGATGCTGCTCATGGCATTGGACAGCATTGGTAAAGTCTCCCAGTGCAGTGTACACAGCACCCATGTTGCCTAGCTGGCGAGCCTCAGAAAGCTTGCACTGACTTTGTTGTGCCAGCAGCACACACTGTTTATGGCTGGCAAGTGCATTGGGGTAGTCACCAATAGCTGTGTACACATGACCCAGACTGCTTAGAGCACTAGATGCAGCCTGAAATCACACATGCACAACATTTATCAGTATTCAGAAAAAACAAAAAACAAAAAGTTACACAATAATTCGCATGCTTATAATAAACAGGAACACAATCATAGAGATTGAAGGTGGTAAAATAAATTAAACTGTATACGGCTTAATTTGGTCTTAAGTGGGTTTGACCAGTAAAATAAATGTGAAAAAAATCTTACATTTTTAAAATGTTCACACCTTCATTTTTAATTGTCTATCCATTTACATAAAAGATAATGAGCAGGTGAAATGTATTCAGAAAAACAAGTTCAGTTTCAACTGATATCAGTTATAATTTTGGAAAACAAATGAATTATCTAACATGCCAAATAACTAATCACTTCATTGTTATGTTCATAGAAGCTATAATCCTGTCTGTGCAATTATGTTTTCTTCAAAATGTAATTTGTGTTACAACGTCTGTTTTTATTTTCTGTTTCTGTTGCAAATCAGCTGTATAAAGGTGTAAGACAAGGGGTAGTTTAGAGAGAATGGAAAAGGAGGCAGGATAAACAAGTGAGGAAAACAGACATCACCTCCTCCCACCTTAAATAAAGACTTGCCAGTGGAAGACACGCACATCTTGGTGGCGCCACGCGTGAAAGCTCATCTTTCACATCTTATTTAGATCCTGCTGTGAGAGTCTGACCCTCTGCCACCACCACCTCAGCTTTGTATCAGGTTCTAGCAACCCTATTATTACTCTGTTTTAGTTAGCACATCAGACCCTTTTATAGCACTTTTAGCTGCCTAATGATTTCCAGCACCCCTCATCCTGCTAATTATAGAGCTTCTTCAGGCATAATACCATGCAAATCAAGATGAGGGATTCATCTTAAGCTCGCTCATTGCTGTTTTCATGCGTGCATGTGCATGAAAATAAGGCCATAAACTCAGACACACACACACACACACACACACACACACGCACGCGCGTTGGGTATTTATATCCTGTAGGGACATCTCATTGACATAATGATTTCCCTAGCCCCTTACCCTAACCCTAGCCATTAAAAATGAATGCCTAACCCTGACCCTTACCCTTAACCTAACCATAACCTATAATTGTAACCCTGACAGTAAAACCATATTTTGAGTCTCAAAAATGCCTTCAAACTCGTGGGGTCCCCACAAGGGCTGTCAGTCCCCATGAGAATATTAAACTTCCAAATTTTGGTCCCCACAAAGAGGGTTTGTAGTCAAATTTGATTAATTGATTAATCAATAATCAAGACTCCAATAATGAATGGTTTCAGTTTTTTTAAACCAGAAATGAAACACCCTATTTAAAAAATATTTGCTGCTTTTTGTTCTCAAGTGTAATAGGAAAACACACAGGTTTTGGGTAATTAAACTACAGATGGGTATTTGAATTTTCTTTTTTGATTTGTGTTCAATTCTAAGCAGCAGTTTTTAAAATTGTTTTCTGACATCTATGGATACAAATAGTCAATACTGCAATGAAAATGCAGTGTTAGTGTGAGCCCCAAAGGAATTTGACAGAAAAATCTACTCCTTCATTACAATTGCAGCCTATAAGGACAGGTAATACACATGCATCCATTTAATTCAGGTTTCATCAGTGCTAAAAACTGTCACTCAAAACAGCTAAACTGACCTTTAGTGGAATTTACCACTCCTGATTAACATCAAAATACCCTGCATATTCACAAGCCAGTGTGTGTTTTTGAAAAAAATATGACAGCAAACATCTACAGAAATCCCTGTTCCCAACCAAGTGATGAGGGTAAACACATAAAATCCAGTTGACACATCTGTGCTGGAGCTCTAGGCAGGAAAGGGAGATTTAATAAATGACGACAAGGCCTCAACTGGCCAGACAAGTGCTTGATTTCCCTTAAGAACACCTTACTTTAAGAAAACAGACACACATACACACACCTACACAGACATACATGGACTGATCTAGACATATGTTTTTTTTAAAAATATATCTATATATATATCTACATCTATATCTGTATCTATCTATATATAGATAGATACAGATATAGATGTAAACATGCAACATGTACAATCTACAGGGTGGGCCTGTCACGACTGGGGCAGCAGTCGTGTGGTGGGGGAGGAAGGATCCAAACGCAGACGGTTGTAAAGGTGTGCACGCGTTTATTTACAGTGACTGAATAACATAGGCAGGAGTGAAACTCAACAAAACCTAAACTGGGAGAACTAACTCAAATCCCAAAACTGTAAATCATAAACTCACACGAGGGGAACACACAAGGAAGTGAGACCGGGGAAAAGGAGCAGAGAGACGCAGAGAGATAATCCGAAGGAGAGGGAGGACACAAAGTCACGCAGAATACGCAGACGAACCGACGAGGACCACAGGCAAGCACACACAATAAATACACGCCGGGAAATGGAGAAATCACACACAGGAGGGAGGCACAGCTGTCACCAATCACACATGACGAGACAGAGACCTTCACAATAGAACAGGAAACACAAAAGACACGAAGGGGCACAGAAGGGAGGAACCTAAACACAAAATCCAACCCTAATACAAAATAAAGATAAAACACAAAACACTGGGTCACCGACCCA
>VUQR01027566.1:27726-41283 GCA_015108515.1 Hemichromis elongatus | reverse complement strand
TAAATGGGAGGCGGAGTGCACCGTGTGCAGAGCTGGCACATACGTTTGTGTGTCTAACAAAGATGCGGGTGATCTTGTTGCTCACATCGACACAGAAAAACGTAAAAAGGCTGTGCGAGGCGAAAATTCATCTACTAAGTTAACTGAGTTCTTTGTTACACCTGGAAAAAACGAGGATGCTGCTGTATCTGCAGCAGAAGGTGCACTTGCATTTCATACTGTGAAGCATCACAATAGCTACAGATGAATGGATTGCACTAGTGTGTTGCTTTAAAAAGCATTCCGAGTCTCTAGCACAGCTAAGAAGTTCAGCAGTGTCCGCACTAAGGCTGAAGCTATTGTCAATGATGTGATAGCGCCACATTCAGTAGAAGTCACTCGTGAAGCTCTAAACTTCAAAAGAGGAAAATATTTTGCTGCTGGTAATTTATCTTATACAGATGAAGCATTATTTCTGTGCCATTATTTAATTCTAGAGGCTTTTAACATAGGCTTTTACATGTCACCAAGTGCAAAGAAAACCCTATCTGACAATTTTTATTTCAAGAGTCATTAACCACGCAGAGACGGCATCACTTTAATTGTGGAAAAATGTTAAATTTTTCTTTATGCAAACAGTTTCATTAAACTTCTTCATGACAAGTCAAGAGTCCTCTTTTTTGGAAATCAAAATATGGTCACCCTAGTATCTAGCCACTCCACTTCTTCCACTTATAACTTATAACACCTATAACACCTAACCTATAACCTGAAATTTTGCTTAGCGCTAGCAGGTTGGGACATTTTCTAATTTTTTATGTGTGTGTTTCTATGTCTGCCTTTAACTACATTTTAAGTACAAATTACACCTTTTTGTGAAGTAAGAGAGTAAATAAATTAATGAACTATTTTCTGCAATTAATTTTGAGTTCATTTTTACTTACATGCGCTGGCTGTTGAAGCAGAAGATTGATATCAGACACCTATTGTTGAGTTATGTTGGTGCTTTCATGTAGTCGTTGCTGTTTATGTCAACATTTATTAATACCTTAAGCTTAAAGGCTTTAAATCCCACCGTGCTGCAAGCCTGGGTGACATACAGTAAGGAATGGTCGACCGCTGGGCTGGTCTTCAATTGTTGTTGATATATTTGTTTTTCCTGAGCACGTACATCTTTATACTCCATAGATCCGCAGGAAAACATAACACAAAGAGAAGTGTGTGTTTCCACTGCACAGTCAGGCTCTGCAGTCAGCAATAGGTGGGTGGATAAGTGGATTGGCAGTTGTGTCTAAAACCTGCTTTGGTTCGCCCCCAGGACCTCTGTGAATTAAATGTGAATGTAGCGCCGGAGATGTTATGCAAAAGCAGAGAAGGAGTGGATGGATGGAGAAGAAAGGAGATGGAAAACAAGCGGTAGAAAAAGGAAGATAAAACGAAGACAGACTGTAGAAAAACACCAAGAGTCTTAATTTGTTCCCTATAAGACTGGCGTTAGTGAATTAATCATGCGGGAGTTGCCCATTGTTACTGCTGGTATGCTGTTTATGGTTAAGTGTACATTATTTCACATTCAGGGAAGATTGCTGTTGGCATGTTGACATCTCATTTCAATCTGACACCCACATATTTTTTTTCCTCTGTATTTCTTATTTCTCTCTCTCTGCCTCTTACATAAAAGGGACACGAGCATCACGTTAACAGACCAGTTAAGGCCAGCATAAATGCTCAACAGCTGTGTTGCTGACTGAGTTTCACAGATTTACAAGGTCAAAGCGTTCACTCGGTTTAAATAATTCATCCTGAGCGGTACTGATTGCTTTCAAATTTTCTCATTAGACATCTGTCAGAGTTTGCAACAAATTTAGGTTTTTCATTAAGAGACTGTCTGGCTAAAAGAAACAAAGCACTATCTGACTTGGGAGCGAGATGTCAGTTCAAAAATGTATTTTGAGCTGGCTGAACCAGGGATAATCTTTTATAGGACATCACAGGCATGCAGGATAGTCTAGAACTTAAAGCACCTTAAAGCACTAACTTAAAGTGCTTCTCCACTGAGCTAAACATGCTTGCACGAAGTCTAAAAATGATGTAAATATGAAGCTGCCAAGCAGGCTTCACAAATTCAGAACTTCCAAACGGCTACAGAAACAAACCATACCAGCAGCATGATTACATCTCTGTTTTCTCTTCACACGTGTCTTCAGTATTTACCAGTTATCGTTGCAGCAGAATAGGGTGAAATACGCTACCAACACACCCGATGACCACAGCTGCATTATATTTTATTTTGCAGTGGTGCAGTTTAAGTACTGGTTCAGGGAGGTTATCACTACCAGACCCAACTATAGTCACCCTGTTCTGTACCTAATTTCACAGAATCACTGTGAGTTTGTTTGAACCTGAAGACGTGTCTTAAACACAGAGATTGCTGAAAAAACAACTGATTAACCTTTAACCTGGTGTGCTTTTCCTTATTTTTCTGTCAAAAATATGCTGTTAAAGCTGTGAATGTTCATATAAACATGACCAAAGTTTCATTTATTTTGCTTATGATATTCCTCGGGCTTCATCTATGATGTCACATAAAGGGGATATTTCTAATAAGGTCATCTTAGGCATATAGTTTCGACTGTAAACACCACCCTGCTGTTCAAAACTTCTGTTTTATGTGGGGCAACAAATAAAAAGAAAGTTGATTTAAACAGAGAAATGCCAAGCAGCTTGTTTTCTGACAGTGGATCAACTGAGGGGTTAACCAATGCCCAGTTTAATTGCACAAAACTACCTTAATAGAATCAAAGAATAAAAATATGGAGCTTATATGAGCATAGTCCCCTTTTATTGTGAAGTCTGTAAAATGTACAAAACATGTAAAAAGTGTTTCCAGAATATACCTTTATTTTATACAGCGATAATTATATAACTATAATGAATCAATCTGGAAAAAAAATACTCTAGAAACTGCCTAGGGTACCAGGATTGTCAGTATGTATAATGCTCATTGAAATCATTTCTGTCACACTTAAATTGTTACATATAATCTATATTTATATGTAATAGCTGATTTCAAAACAAACACACAGGTTTTTGCTAGTTTTTGTAATTCACTGAGCAGTTGTTTAATACAAGGTGTGAGCACTGCATGAATTAGAGCATATTTAGAGCAAAGGATATTTTTCAGTCAACACTGGCATTTTTTTTTACCATTGTGTCCAAAAATATTCATCCAGTTAACAAAAGGCATCCTCATATTTTTGCTTTTGATTCAACAGAGAACAGATGGAAAATTATTTAGTTGAGGTTAAAGGATTTATTTCATACTGTTCTTATACGTCTAAGTGTAGTTTACAGGGATTAGTGATTCGCCCGTCGCCCGTCGCTTTGTATCTGTCAGTTGGTCAGTAGCAAACAGTCCGGGCTGTGATTGTGTAGGTAAACCTCGTGTATGTTTCCCTCCACATTATGGGTTAGTCAGAAATATCCTCTGTATCTACTGGTAGTTGGGTAAGTGGTGTCAGTTCAAAGTTGAAGACAAGCAATTTTATTACTAGTCCTCACTACAAGTCTCTGGCGTTGCATGGTCTCTGGTTTACCCCTTACAGAGGACTAACGTATATGTGGGAAAAACTTGTCTCTCCAGAGGAAGCTGCCTAACATGTTGAAAGTTTGAAAAATAAAATAAATTCAGAGGGAGTGGAGTGACAAGCGATGTTGCCAGACTTTTGACTGACGTTATGCATGGCTGGCACAACATACCAGAATCTCCGACTGAACTGCGGGCTTTCAGCAGCATTGTGGGTAAAGTGAGTCAGACTAAATTATAGAAGCACAATGCTGAGTCAGTGGAGTTCTCATTTACTTAAGTACTGTACAATTTTGAAGGTAGTTGTATTTCACTTTCATTTTATGCTATTTATTAGCACTTGTTCTTCTACTACACTAGACCGCAATTCACAGGAGTTTGTTGTTTTTGTTTGTTTTTTTTTTGCTTGTTGCTCTCTCATTAAAGGGCTCATAACCCTGCAGCCGTATCGTGTGATGCCGTCGACTGCTAGGCTGAAAAATGCTAGCTCAACTTCGACCAGCACATGCAATAAAAAATAATGATAAAATCGGAAACCAGTCACAGGGGTTCTTCTGCAGAACAAGATTTTTCCTTGTGATGCGTTTAGCAAATTTAGCGCATTGTTCTTTAGTTTTAGAGAGGATCAGCATTCATCCCCTGACACTGTTAAAGAGCAACAACAGCAGACTGAGGAGTGATGTCTGGTTAAGAGTTTCTATAGTATCTCACATGTGCAATCATTGAATGGACATGTTACTTTTAAGAATGAGGCATTTTGTGTAGTTTTTGAGAACTTTTTGATTGAAGTTAAGTTTGTCACTTACAGTGTGCACAAAGTTGTCAGTGTACTTTGTGCAGCTAACAGATCTTCTGTGTTACCAAATCCAGTTGTGGCTGGAATTGGTAACAGACGACCTGGTTTCCTGCCACCTATCTGACACATTTTCTGATGGCACATATGTCGCCCCCCCTCTCCTCGCTCGCACACACTCCGACGCTCTGGCTCTGGTGCCACAGCACAAGTAAGTCAGACTTAAAAGAAAAACACACATGTGTCATAGAGGCCGACTGGGAATATAATCGAGGCCACTGGGCCAGCGCTGGCGGCATTCATTTCATTTCATATTAATGCATTGCTAGAAGCAAATCTGCTGGGACATTGAGCTCAATTAAAATCCCTAATCTGAGCAAAGAGTGTGTAGCAAAAAAAGACAACAGCTAGAATAACTTGCCCACAATCCAATTTAAATCACTGGGATTCCTAAAATGGTCAATTATATCCTGCAGCAAACAGATTGGCACAGGTGGACGCGATGCTTTGATTAGCAGTTAAAAATGACTCTCGGATGAATTAGGCATGTGTGTGTATGTGCATGTGTGTGCTTATTACTCTAATTTTGAGGTCACAGGTACAAATTGTTGCCAGTGAACCTGTTGCCCTCCTGCTGGTAGATTAGTTCTGACAACTCCCTCGTCAGTCGTAATGATATTGATCCCAGCTGTGCCTGCACTCATACCTCTGTGAGTGTGACACTTTGCTAAAATTGTTGCTCTTTAGACAGGATGAATAATACAGCTGGGTGGGAGTTGGGAGTGATTCATTATGCCATCTGGCATAAAGACAGACACACGGGAGTGAGACAAGTCATACATACATTTAGCGTCTCTCCCCCATCGACCATCTTCTGCACACTATTGCTGCTCAACTCTCATCAAGCACAGTGAGCGCAGTGATGCGTGGAACAAAAAGATTTTAGATTTTATAAGACATAACAACCAGTGTAGATTCGCTGCTGCCTGGTCCCACACTGTTGTCTGAGTTCATTTGCTATTATTTAATTTACAGGAAAGTGCCACAAAAGTAAAATAATAATCTGTAAGCAAGAGTTAAAATGGATTACACCGGTGTGAGCTGTTTATAAGAATTTTCGCCAAGGGATGCTCATTGCAAACTGACACAATGAGTAATACTGGACTAAAATCCACATGTCTAACTTAAAATAAAAAATTATCAAATTAATAAGGTTTTGAAGAACATTATGATACAGCAGTGCTGTCCTGGTATAAAAGGAAAGTATAAAATAGAGATTTCCGATCATAATGTATTTTATCATGTTTATGAAAAGCAAACACAGCACTTCAGCACAAACACCTCATAGCAACTGTAAGGCACGGTGGTGAATAGATGATGATTTGGGCTTGATTTGCAGTCTCGGGGTCTGGGCACCGTCACTGAGTCGACCACGAACTCTTCTTTATACCAAAGTATTCTAAAATCAAATGTGAGGCTTGACCAAATAGGATCACACAACAGGACAATGATCCCAAGCACAGCAGCAAATCTACAACAGAACAGCTGAAGGAACAGGTGCAGACCTCAATCTGAGTGAAACGCTGTGCTGGGACTTTACAGGAGCTGTGCATGAACAAATACCCACAAACCTCAATGAGCTGAAGCAAAATGCCTCCACACAACCAACCTATGAAGTCACACTTCAAGAAAAATATGGTTCTATAAACTACTGAATCACGGGGGATACTTTTCAAACACTATGTTGTTCACATGTTTTTCGTCACCTCAGGTTCTATTTACATTATTTAGGGAACGTTTTATTACATCCTATTATATAAAATCTTAGACGTGACAGAGTATACTTTTTTTTTTTTACTATCTCAATTTTAAAAAATAAAATAAAAGGCAATCTGTGCTTTTTTGCAAAAGTTTCAAAGCGTGGCTCATTCACTGAAGAGGCCTCCTGGTGCTACAATGACTAGATGGGGCATTTGTTGTTCTCTAGAGTTGAGTTTGAGAGGTTTTTGTGAGCAGGTTCAGTTTATTCACTCACTGTTATAAGGGTGTTATCCACTCTCTAAAGCACAGATTTGATTAGGCGGAAACATGATTGTTAACATTTGGTGACGTTTTGTCAAATCTCACTCTGGGCTGGTGACGAGGAAAGGGAGACTTATCGTCTGTTATCCTTTTGACCAAATCTGATGGTAGCTTTTCAGGTACAATATCGAACAGTCGCTAAGGGATTATGGTGCTATGCTAAACTTACAAGTAGTAAACGTACCAACGACACTCTAGTCCCGGACATCTAGAGCCAGCTTTGCGTGGTAATGCTGGTTGTGTGTGTCTGTGTTAAAGGTTTGGTGAAGTCTACCTTCAAATCTTTTGGGGTAAATTTCAAATTGGACACCTATCTACCGATAATTCAGGAATTACGAGCGTCCAAGATCCCTGAGGGCATCACGTGACTTGTAGCGCTGAGGTGTAAAAGAGCTGCTGCAGTGGTCTCAGCCTCTAATTTCACTGATAATTGAATCAAATAAACAATAGCTTACTGTCCCAGGTGGGTTTTCGTTGGGAAAACATATACTCAACCATTTATTCTATGACTAATTATGAGTACACTTTATGTAATCATCCCATTTCAGCAGAAGAGTATTAACGTTGCCATTAGACACATAGTTTATGTTTTCCCAGATTTAATTCAAAGCCATTAACTTGCTGATGCATTATGTTAATGTTGATTCAGCTGCACATTGCCATCTGCGGAGCTGTGCCGAACTGGTAAGCAACGTGATGCTGCTGATTACTGTAGTTTTTGGTGGTGTTCTTCGTGTAGGTGGAGGTGTGTGGGAGAGGCTGCATTCTGTGCATGTAATGAATTCAGCCTCTCCAGAGCCAATGTGGTACAATACTGTGCAACAGTGCTTCACTTAAAGAGCCTCTGAGGAAGAGATTAGGCTCTTAGTGTGAACATGAACCCGCTTTTTATATTGTCACAGAGTCAGGTCTTTGGAGTGCATGTGTGCAGCTATTCCACTTTTTTTTTATTATCTTATTACATTGATAGCTTGATTATACACTGATAGCTTTGCTACATTGATGATATTTTTCCGTTTCACTAATTCAGATGGGAATTTTCTGCTGTATAAACAGGGCAAGTTATTGATGTTTGAAACAACTCAAAAAAGGAAACCTAAAAAAAAAAAAGAAACTTAAAATTATTTATTATAAAGAAGAATACAAGAGGTGATTTAAAGCATGTTTTCATTGTAAAAATTAGAGTTGGAGTTGATTTTTGCTTTGTCAGCTACCGGACACGACCGGTTATAAAGTTGTAAAGATTTCACTGTTTTGACATTTGAACTTTGTGGCATGTTAGCTTTCTTGAAGCACCATCGGAGGATGGGTACACTGTGTTCATAAAGGAATGGACGTGGTCAGCAACAATACACAGGTCAGCTGTGGTGGTTAAACGATGCTCAGTTGGTTCTAATGGGCCCAGAGTGTGCCAAGAAATGATCATCAATACCATTACACCACCAGTAGCCTTTGATCCAAAGCAGGATGGCCCTTACCCTACCATACGAATGGCACAGCAGAAATCGAGACTGCGGACCAGGCGGTATATTTCTGATCTTCTGCTGTCCAATTTTGGTGATTCTGTATAAATTGCAGCCTCAGTTTGCCATTCTTAGTTGGCAAGAGTGGCATGCAGTGTGGTCTTCTGCTGCATTCAGAGATGGTCTTCTGCATACCTTGGCTGTAATGAGTGGTTATTTGGGTCATTGATGTGTTGCTATCAGCTAAAAGCATCATTCATTGTAAATCCCAGAGATGACCATGTAGATTAGATGTTTCCAAAACAGTCAGAACAGGGTGTCTGGTACCCACCATGCCAAGTTCAAAGTCTCTAAAATCACCTTTTTTTCCATTCTGATGTTTAGTTTGAACTTCCACAGCTTTTCTAGACCACAACTATATGGCTAAATTAAGTCCTTTTCTGCCATGTGATTGGCTGATTACTTACTTGTGTTAACAAACAGTTGCAAAGGTGTATTTAAAGCCACGACACTGAAAACTGCATACTAAACAATGGTGGGTTGCATGAGTTATGATTGTTTTGGGAAATTCTATTTCTAACAAATATTTTCTAAACCAAACATATGAAAATGACCCCCCTTTGTATGTGCAGAGATGATTCATGAGCTACCACTAGCAGACTGAATATTTGCTTTAATTTTGAGAGAGCCTCCACTGAATCGCTGCGCTCGAAACGTAGCCTTGAAGGTTCTGCACCCCTGCCTGCCTTTGTTCACTCTGTTTGGTTTGAAGGCTATTTCCACAGACTCCCACTTCTGTTCTCCCGCTCCGTCTCAGTGTCTCTCGCTGTGTCATCTCTTTGTCTGACACACTCACTTGCTTAGTATGAACATGCTCACTATAAAATCCAATTACCACTAATAACTACGCCCTGTGATAGCGATCGTTTAGTATCCTCTTTAGTGCCACACGTTAACGGAAAGGAAATAGATGCTTTTTGTATCTATTAGTTGTTGTTTTTAGTATTTACTTTAATTTAATTTAAAATTCCACCTCTGCTCACTCTTCTGTTGTTTCTATAAGGCTCAATAACGGTTAGGTCTTTAACACTTCAGACAATTCAGAAAGCATTACGTGATGTCAGGCTTCTATACAATTTAGTGTATGAAGTAGTCTGACACACCTGTAATTATGTGCTATATAGCCTGAAATGATCACACAAGTGCCAAGCCACAAATGCTATTTTGGTCCATTTCTTTTGTTTGCTTTTTAGACACACAGGAATTTGTAATGCAATTTCTATTTATTTTTTCCCAGGTTAAATGTATTTAGACTGGTTTGTCTATGATTGTCCGTGTCCAGATTAGTTTAGTAGTTTTAAATTATCTTAGTGAATCCGTTAATGTCCTTGTGATGGCATCATCACAGTGAGAGTGCCACAATAGTGATCATAAGCAGGTATCATGTTTACCATCTTTGTTCGTGTACATAGAACCTCAGCTACCACTGTATATATTGTATTATCTTACGTATTTTGTATTTCTTGACTTTATTTTCTGGTATACTCTTTGTATTCTTCTGCTATCTGTACCTGAGCTGTGGTGATGCACCCGCCATGGGATCAATAAAGTCTTATCTTATCTTATCTTGTAAAAATGATAAAACATGTATCTAAATCTGAAGGAAATTAAATTTTTTATTGTTCGTTTGGTGATATTTAGCTATAAATTCATATTGTGGGCTTCTTTTTGTCAGTCAGTTGAAAACCTCATAATGCATTTAAAATGTGTCTAACAGAATGTCCTTTAAAATTGCATTATAGATTATAGCAGTTTACCTGCAGGGCTTTCTATATATCCTAGTTTCAACTTTTACTTGCAGTTTGGTTAAATGTAAGCAGTTTTAGGTGCATCAACTTGGAGAATTATATTTCAGTGGCTTTCAAAATCATTAACATTGCTGCAACAATTTTTTCCCCCCTAACAAAATGAGCCTGCTTCAGCCTCTTCTCTAGATCATATCCATAATTTGAAGGAATTCTGGTTCCAGCTATTAGGTGGTATACACTGTGGATAGATCACAGATCTAAGACCCTGACATGCATGACTTTGAGAGGACATGCAAAGTCCACACAGCCAGTGGATTCAAACCCAATTGCATAAAAGCATATCAGCTCACTTGTCAAGAAACAGGCCAATAGGATGAATTCTTTCTTTCTCACCAGTTTCTCTTTTTCTTTATAATTAGTGATCTATATAGTCTAAAACATGACTAAATTGGTTTTTTTCCCCTCTTTGTCATTCTGAGCTGCTGCAGCCACGTGGAGATTTTACAATTTTATGCACCTTTTACTTCATTCTGCTCAATAGTATTAAATACTTATGTAAATATATACTTTTGCTGTAATATAGCATTGAAAAAATCTATGCAACAAATTGGTAACTTCCTGCTCAAAGAGGAATCTTAGGTTTTATACACCTTGGCCGTAAAAGGCTGATGGGGGTATTGTTGTCACCCAACAGGGTGGGAGGGGGAAGTTTGTGATGACAAATAATATGAATAACTCAAGAACAATAGAGTTTAAAATTGATACTACAGGTACATCTACTAAAAACCATCTTCGTGAGTGGTTTTGTTTATGTTTGGGGTTTTTGTTGTTGTTGTTTGTTTGCTTGTTTGTTTTTTGCATATTTGTGACTTTCATGTTTCAGATCAATGCTGAAATGAAATTTTGGCCCACTCTTTGCTACAGAATTGTTTTTCTTCATTATTGATAATTGGAGGGTTTGAGCATGAATGGCTTGTTTAAGCTCACGCATAAGCATCTCAATTGGATTTAGGTCTGGATTCCAAAACCTTCATTTCGTTGTGGACTTTTTGGATCATTGCCCTGCTGCATAACCCAAGTGTGACTGAGCTTCGTGAACTGATGGCCGGACATTCTCCTTCAGGTTTTTCTATTAAAGAGCAGAATTCATGGCTCAGCAAAGCAGCCCCAGACCATCACACTGTGACCTTCATGTTTGACTGCTGGTGTCATGTTCTTTTTATGAAATGTGGTGCTAGAGTCACAGATGTTCCATAAAGTTCAACTGTTGCTTCAGCAAACCACAGAATATTTTCCAAAAGTTGTTTTTATTTTTTGGCAAGGCTTTGTTTTTCTTCTTGGTCAGCAGTGGGTTTCTCCTTTGAAGTGACATTTTTGCCCAGTCTCTCTTTCTTATTGTTGAATCATGAACTCTGATACTGATACTTACTTTGATGTTGTTGTTTGATTGTGTTCTGGATTCTTTTGTTACCCCCTGAATGAGTTGTTGATTACTCTTGGAGTAATTTTGGTCACTCCTGGAAAGGCTCACCACTATTCCAAGCTTTCTCCACTTGTAGTTAATAGCTCTCACTGTGGTTCATGGAGTCCCAAAGCCTTTGCAACCCTGATAGCTACCAATGATTTTACTTCTCAGTTGTTTCTTTAGACTGTGGCAGGATTTTGAGATCTTTAAGCCTATTTCATATTGTCAAACACGTTCTATTTACGTGATTTCTTATTTCTGCAGATCTGGCAGTAATCAGATATCAGTGTGTTTAGGGAAACTGAACTCCAGGCAATGTGGTTAACCACAGTTGATGCATGATTAGTTTTTCCACACAGCTTTGTTTGCCCTAAAAAATTAAATCATCATTTAAAAACTGCCTTCTGCATTTACAATATTTACAATTTTTTTTTTGATGATCTGAAACATCAGTGTTACAAAAACGTCAAAACTAAAAACAACTAGGAAATGAAAAAAGTAGCAAATTCTTTTTTTTTACTGCGCTGTAAATTCTTTAAATATGCTCCAGTTTGCAGATGGATGGTAACAGCATCCATAGTTGTACACAGCCTTTAGTGTGGACAGTTAACGTTTAGAAAAGGTTCTGAACGTGGTGTTATAGACGGTGAGCTCTCAGCACTTATAAAGCGTTTTTTTCAGATTCATCCGCATTAGTGTGCACATGGCCTCACTCATTCACTCACTCACTTGGCCTCTCTCCCTCCCACTGCTTTCAGGAGAGATTCTGCGTGGGTTTACACTTGAGTTTCTGCCATGTGCTTTCTACCCCCTGCTTACACACACACACACACACACACCCTCCCCCACACTTCTCAGCATTGTCCAAAGATTTTGTAAGTTTGTATATTTGTGTCTTCTGTGTGTGTGGAAACAGAGAGGGAGAGGTGGTCAAATCAGGGAAAATAATTAAGACGGTTTTCACAAGTCTGTTAAAATATTAGCGAACAAATTAGCAGAAGATGCTGACCCGCTTGTCAGTAAGAGCATTAACGTTTTAATTGACGTGAATTTTTATGCCACTAGTATCCGTGCTTCAGCTGTGTGATTACCACTATTATAATTAAAAAATAACAAAAGAATCTGCTTTTGCCGTTCCGGTAAGAAACATGCAGATGTGATTTTCTGGAGAGAGCTTGCCTGTCGCCTGCTCCAGATGCTGTTTTTCAGTGTTTGTGTGTAGGTGGAGGGACATCAATGTGTGCGTGGGCAGATGTGAGTAGAGATGCCTGCCAGGTGTATGTGGCTGTGCATTCTTTGTCTCTCGCCATGCAAGTGTGCTACAGCGAATGGAAATACTGTACCATTCACTGGCCTTACAGTTGTGGGGATGACAGCAGATCATATTTAATATTTCCCTTTATTTTTGTCCTTTAAAATGAATGAGTCATTTCCAAAGGTGTCCTTCAGATGCATCCATTTGTGCCTTTTTATCTATTTTTGCGCTCCATTTTTCAAACGTCACAGGAAAATAACATTAATCTCAAGAAAGGAAAGAAGTTTTGTACCAGATTTAGCTGCTAATGGATGTTTTTTATATGTCCCTGTTGTATAGTGTGTAATTTAACCCAAATGTCTCTCTCCTTTTTTTAGGCCACCAAAAATAATGATAGCTATTAATCCTTGAAAAAATGTCACAATGTCTTTCCAGTGTAGCGTTCCTACCATCATAAATGTCTTTGAATCTCTTTAACGTGTCCTTCCACCAGGATCCTGGCCACTGCCGGCGCCCACATGAACATCCCGGTCGACCTTCGGACCTTGAGGGCTGTGCGGGTGCTGAGACCTCTCAAACTCGTCTCCGGGATCCCTAGTGAGTCAACTGCTGACCTCAAACCAAAAAACACTTCAATGTTAAACACACAAATGCAAAAGCTGCTGTTTCAGAATGTGTTAATTAGGAAGAGTTTCATAATCTGGAATTTATGTGCAAAAACTGTCAGGATGTCACGAGAGTATTAAAATGTAGGCATTCTTCTAGTTTGCCTTGCTGTTGGGCTTTTCCTCCGGGAAGCTGAAATTTACCTCATAATATGCATTAGTTCTTTGTCCACTGCTGCGTATCCCCCACATTTATAGGCTGCGGTGCTTTACATATAAGCACTTCAAAAGACAAAGTAGACACAGAATAATTTTAATTCTATATGCGCCGTAGAAATTCTTGTGTATTAAGAGTTTTTCCAGTGATGACATTAGTCGATGCAGTCTTTAGCAAGGAGCCAAGTAATCCGGAGTCGTGCACCTCCCTGGGCTTTGTTTCCAGGCTATAGAAAATCCAGCCTTTGACAGGCCAATCACAGGTCTTTTCAGACCAGATCAAGTGAGTACTATAAAGTAGTGTT
>VUQR01027566.1:0-27706 GCA_015108515.1 Hemichromis elongatus | reverse complement strand
AAAAAGTAGTGTTTTAAAAAAAAAAAAAAAGTCCACATAGAAATTAAGCTGCGATGTTGCATTGAAAATACAGAGGAGCCTGAACTGAGAAAGAAGGGTTTGAGTTCTACGTGAAGCCAAAAATTATTTCTGCCTGCTGCAACTTTAAACTGTGCCAAAATACAAATGTGTATTATTGATAGTCATACAAATTCAGTAACTATTGTAATGCTATTTAAAATGATCTTCATGCCTTCGAGTCTTTATCAGAAGAAAGAATAGAAAAGGCAAAAGTCCTTGACTGTTTGTACTAAAAAAGGTAGCTAACCACTTACTTGAGAACTTTGATTGTTACGTTATCTTTTGTGTTATTCAGTAGTTATTCTTAAGGACAGTATCTGTTTCTGGTATCAAAACCTTCAGGCCTCCAGATTGTGCTCAAGTCCATCATGAAGGCCATGATCCCCCTGCTCCAGATCGGTCTCCTCTTGTTCTTTGCCATCCTCATGTTTGCCATCATCGGTCTGGAGTTCTACAGTGGGAAGCTTCACCACACCTGCCTGCCATCAGACGACATTCTTGGTAAGATAAGAACATACAGCACTGTGCAAAAGTCTTGAACCACTCCTCGTTACTTTATATTTTACTTCCAAGGAGCCCGACGTTCTTGTAATTTCTTAAAGTGGAGTGACAGTTCTTCAGGCTTTCTGAAGCTCTTCCAAAGCTTTCTTTTTCTTTGGACATTTTGATGCTTTTTCATTCATTTGCAGTCCATGACCATTTCCTGATATTTATTGCTTTGTAAAGCAGCCTAGGAATGATTAAAGAATAATAAAGGAGCCTTATTTATAGGGATGAGCCAGTGTTGTGACAACAGAATGAACCAATTTTAATTTATATCTTCAGGCACTTTGTTACTAAAGGACAAAAACGTCATTTGTTTCCGTTTCTTTTGTTGAATTTTTAAAAAATGCCAAAGAGAGATTCTCTCACTAGCGAGCGAGATTATCTCTCACTGGAGAGACTATATCTCTCAGCTGCCTTGGGAATGACTCGGCATCATGCTGGATGAGCTGGAAGAGGGGCCAGGGGTGAGGGAAGTCGGGCTTCTCTGCTCAGACAGCTGCCCCCACGATCTGAGCCAAAGATAAAAGATTGAAATGCATAAAATAGTATTTTATCAAAGATTCCCAAAAAGCTATTAATTGAAAACTTGGCATATCTTGGCACATGTGTCCTTAAAAGCCGGAGAAGTATCAGGTGTAAAAGAAGAAACAACTATCTACAGACCTGACAGAGGACCAGAGAGATTCATCAACTGCTCCCTGAAGCCTCATCAGAAATGGTCTTAGTGGAAGGGTGGCTATCAAGAAGCCATTCTTAAGGAAGGAAAACAGGGAGAGAAGGCCGAGGTATGCCAAATTACACCAGAACTCAACAGAATATCAGAGGGAACAGGTTGTATGGGGTGGCAGAATCTGAAACCTTTGGTTCAAATCATTATCATCATGTACAAATGAGTTCAACAGTGAGTGTCTACAGCCATCTGTAAAATACAGTGGAGGCTCTGTCATGGTTTGTGTTTCAGCTAGTGGATTGGAGATCTTGTCATAATGAGAAATGTATGTATCATCAGATTTTGGAAAGTGTTTGATTGGCACAGCTTCATTTTTCACCACACACTGCCAATGCACTTAAAACATACCTGGATAGAAAAACACAAAATGGAACATCATCAGTCATGGATTGGCCTCTCCGGAGCCCAGACCTCAACATTACTGAAGCAGTGTGGGGATCATCTCAAAAGAAGATGCCTAAGCATGATGCCTATATATATATATATATATATATATATATATATACACTGTATATATACTGTATTTCTATGTATGTTTGCATGTGTCAGTAAAACCCCTGCACCTGATTCAAATTTTCGTAAAAAAAAAAGAATTGATGAGTGACTCAAGACTTTTGCACAGTGCTGTACAGAGCACTGACAGTTTAAAGTGAAATGGTAGAAACAGGAAAAAGCTCACAGTGTAAGCATTTTACACAAATACACACACACAAAGCCACAGATTAAAATGCTTTTTCACCGCGGTAATGAAGTCCTTGCAGTTGTTATAGCTCTGAGTGCTGACAAATCCGAAGACATTAACTTTCAAGTTTCAAGGGAGAAAAATGTTGTCGCCATTTTAAACTTTGCTGTAAACATCATGATTTAGAATCATAAAATCATGATCAGTCTACATGTAGGTAACATTGATTACAGGTAAATGACGCATCTGATTATATTTTGTTATCAATTTGAGGGCTCACGTGCCGCCGTTGTATCACGGCTGAATTAAGAGGCATATTTTCAGGGTTTGTTTTGGATGCCTTGTAACTTACTGTGACTGATTCACCAGGTAAGCTCAATGTGTGATTTACTCATTGTTCTCTAACAGAGGGTGTGAACATCTTTGTTTGAGAAACTGAGGCCTTCATAGATTACAGTAGCAGCCGGCTCAGAGGTATTATTAGAGTTGTTGCTGGCTGATTTAGCTACTGCTTAATTAGTCAACAACTACTCTGTAATCACACCACCACACCATAGCATTTACTGTCATCGCCCAACACGGCTCAGGGATGGATCGAGGTATAAAATTTTAATATTATAGGTGTCACAGCGTTTAGAGCAGGAGGAATAAATTGCTCCATTGTTCCCACAAAATTTAAAGCTTAAAGAGATGTTTTCAAACACATAAAAATACTCTCTCGATTTACAAAAAAGTTTCTTAAATTTACATTTAAACCTTCTAGCAAATTGTATAATAATAATGCATACAAATTTGAATCACGAGGCTTGTGATTTCACTAAATCCTGCTTGTATCTCTTAAAGCGAGATTTAAACTAAGCAAAGAGATTTTTACTCCATCGGCAGCTGAACATAAATACTGCCGACAGAGTGTTAGTGAGGGTCAAGCACTAAGGTGAGATAACAGAAAGCAAAAATGTAATTCCAATGAAGGATAGCAGAGCGTATAATGTACGGGTCAGTGATTGTTTCACCGCAGATATTAAAAGGTCGTTCTCTCACATCTAGAGCTTAGAATAGCAAACACACTAGAAACACCAACCAGACTCTTCACTCTGTACAAAAAGTGTAAAAAAATAAAATTTAAAAAATGGATTAGAACAAGCAAGCTATGGTATCAGCTGTGTTGGTGTTGCTAGGCCGATTCTTGTAATGCTTTTCAAAGTGCCAGACTGGACTGTTTCCAAGGTTTATGCTGAACTAAGATAACCATCTGCCGGCTTCACCTTCCACTTTAGTGGAGCGAAAGAAAAGAAGAAACACAAGAAAAAAAAACATTATTTCCCCAAATCTTCTTCAACTACTTCTTTGATAACCACCACTAGCCTGGTACCTGAGACCCACCAGATCCAGATGTTGCAGTGTTATGTAGTTGAAGTTGGGGTATGATATAAAAATTTTGTATCCCCTGCATCTGCCAATCATCTGTGAATATCCTCTCTCATAGCCAGGATATGAGCCGTACTCGTGAAAGCCTTTTTTTCTTCTTTTTTTTTTTAGCACTGCTGCTTGTTTTTGTTGCCGTGGAAATGTGGATCCAGTTTTGATGCTGGCACTGGTCTGTACCTCTACATCTGTATTTTGTGGTAGAGCTGGACTTTCACATCTCTCCATTCAGTTTGCATGAAAGTGCAGAAGGGGGGATCTGTAAGGACCACAACCAAGAAAGCGGCAGTAGATCATGAATAGCTGGGGTTGTTATGTTTGCCCTTCAATAAATGGGCACCATGACATTTATGTTTCGTGTTTGTAGACAATGAGACTGTCGACTCGTCAGAGCTGGCATTTGCGTGCGGTGTGAGGAAGTGTCCAGAGAAGTACGACTGCAATGATACCTGGATTGGGCCCAATGACGGCATAACACAGTTCGACAACATCCTGTTTGCTGTTCTCACCGTCTTCCAGTGTATCACCATGGAGGGATGGACGGCTGTCCTCTATAACGTGAGCAGAAGCATTCAGCCTGAAAGTGAACCGTTAAACCCTTAATGCCTAATGTTTCATATTTGATACACGAGTTTTTGAGACCTCTACATCGTCACTGTGATCCCTCTTCCCCTTGAAGGCTTAAGCACTGCAATGATGCTGAACATTTAATAACATAAATATTATGGATTTCAGACCAACGATGCCTTGGGTACAACGTGGAACTGGATGTACTTCATTCCTCTCATCATTATTGGCTCGTTCTTTGTTTTGAATCTAGTTCTGGGAGTCCTGTCTGGGTAAGTGTGCCTTATTTATGAGAACATTTCCGTCCATATTATGAGCGAAGACGGTTGCTTTCATATGTTTTATTTTTTCAGAGAATTTGCGAAGGAGAGAGAGAGGGTGGAGAACCGGAGGGCCTTTATGAAACTGCGTCGCCAGCAGCAGGTGGAAAGAGAACTGAATGGCTACCGAGCCTGGATAGACAGGGCAGGTACTGGGCAGCAGAACAACTTTAAATCTTTTATTACAGTGAGTGTGGAGAGGGTTCAGTGACTTAATCCTGGATGTTTTGATGAGAAATGCAACAGTTGATGAACCGAAAAAAACAAAACAAATGCTGAATCAATCAATCAAATTTTTTCTTTTTTTCTAGTTGTGGGAGAATTTCTTTAACCAATTTTTTCCATGTTGCTATAATACCACTAACAGTTGACTGTGAAATATTTAGTAGTGAGCAAATTTCACAGCTGGACTGGTGAGTGAATGCTTTTGGCAATATAAGGTTTAAACAAAGTTTTAGCCAGGATTCACTGTTTGGAAATATTCCAGCACATACCCTCACCACAGTTTTGCTTCACATAGCTGTTAAACAGAGAGAGCCAGGCTACATGTTTCCCCTTTATGTGCCGATACACTGAGTCTCTTCCTTTAATTAAAATGTAATTGCCCTGTGCAAAGCGACGCAGTGATTTCATTACATTTTTGAGGAGAGAGACTGGTTTGCTGCAGACACCTTCAGACTTTTGGATCTGCAGCAGAGTAGCTGAGTTGAGTTGCAGCAAACACACAGTGCTGTAATGGCAATCTACACTGCTAGTCTCCCACGCAAGCAGAGGGTGAGAAAAAGGTGATACTGACTCACTGACTTAAATTTGTGTGTGTGTGAGTATATACACGCGCTTTTGTGTGTCTTTACATGCATGCATGTGAATGTGCGTGCGTGCGTGTGTGTGTGTGTGAGAGAGAGTCGCTGTGCATGTGCAGTCATGTGTGCACGTGTGTGGGAGAGTGTGGGAAGAGGGGGAGAAAAGAGAGCGAGATATTGTGAAAATGTAAGCAAGAGAAGAAGCTCTGTCTTTAAGAAGGTCACACCGGCCTCTCAGTGCAGCGTTTACATCAGTTTGGCCTCGGTTCCTGCTGCAGCTGTTTGCAGACACAATGAGTGCTATAACTCTGAAATGTGGTTTTTAACTGCGGTTTGATTGAAAACAAATATGTCTGCATGTAACCTCCAGTTTTATTATATTACAGAGGAGGTGATGCTTGCAGAGGAGAATAAAAGTTCAGGGAGATCACCGTTAGATGGTAAGTTCATCTACATATACAGAGTGCAACAAACAGAATCATCCAGTTCTGAAAGGTTATATTTTTTAAGTAATGGACAGAGAAGCTTGCGGTAAATTTACAAATACATGGCTGAATATAAAATAGACACTTTTACATTTAAACCTTACCAGTGCTCAATGTGTCCCCCTCCTACTACAAATTAAGTAAATACAGGTCCAGTGTTGCCAAAACCAGTAATGATGTTTTTAACTTAGAAACGGTAGAGCAATGTGTTATTGTTATTGAAATGAATCATCATCAATTTCAAATTGCTAACACATTTAAGGACCAAAATATGACTGTGATCTTTATTTTTCACAATAATTAGTTAATATAATAAACCACTTTTTCTTGTCGTGTATTTTAAAACTTTTTTTTGTTTGTTTTGGAGACCTGTAATTGAAATGTGACTGCCTCTAAAGCACTTTGGACCATATTCTGTTGTTTAAATGTGGTATAAGCTATTTTTTTATATTCCAAAAACAAAATGGTTTATTTAACACAATTCAGTGGGCTATATACTGAAGTTACAGGATAGAAACAAAATATCGATCATAGTTCGCTAGTATCAATCCAATACCAATACCAGCGTCGGTATCGATGCTATCGATATTTGTATCAATATATGTACCTCTACCGTGGATATCTCATACTGTGATAATATGATTCATATATATCATAGTCATGTTTAATGACTACTCACACCTTAAACATGACTTAATATTTTATTGATAACCTGGAGGTAACCATTTCAACTATGCTTTTATTAATGTTATATCAATTTAATGGGTTAAATACACAGGTAAAAACATAGTTATTGTCTTTGCAAATGCCTGATTTAAAGCAGACTTTTAATGAGTTATATTAGAGGCATAGCTGTTTCTGTTATTTTATTTACGTGGACCTTTTTTCTGACAGCAGAAGTCATCATTTCACCTGCTGTTTTCATTTTCATTTCTGATGTAAAGTTAGCAAATTTGTGGTTTTGGTAAAATTAAACTTGTGTGAAACATCTTTAGTGCTCAAGAGATCAAGTAAGAAGACTGGCGCGCGGCGAGGAGCACCAGGGGATGACAAGTATACAGACACGTCTACCGCCAGTGAGTGAAGTTCAGTTACTCACTGTCTTTACAGTAGGCTTCTTCCTACTTTCTTTACAGGACCCGTGTCTGGGCTCTTGAGTTACTTATATACTGTACATTTCACATGCATATGACTAACTCAAAAAATCATCCGCCTCCTCTAAAAACTCTCCTTTCTTATTCGCCCTCTTTCTCCTTCAGGCATGTCACGATCAAGGATGAATTTCCGCAGCGGCCGCCGGGGCCCCGCTGCCTATTTGCGACGTAAGGAGCGCATGTTGCGCATCTCGATCCGCCGCATGGTGAAGACAGACACTTTCTACTTGATGGTGCTCAGTCTGGTGGCTCTCAACACCATCTGTGTGGCCATCGTCCACCACAACCAACCCGACTGGCTCACCGTCTTCCTCTGTGGGTTGTTTTTTGTGAATGTCTGTGCTGTTTACTTTTTTTTTTTTAATCAAAAAAGTCAAGTCAGCTTAGAAATGCCTTTTTTGGCTGCACGCTGCCTCATTCTGCTTTCTGACTTTTGCTTTTTCCCCCTCTTTAATCTCCAGACTATGCAGAGTTTGTTTTCCTGGGGCTGTTTCTGGCAGAGATGTTTTTGAAAATGTATGGTCTGGGTTTTCGGCTGTACTTCCACTCATCTTTCAACTGCTTCGACTGTGGGGTGAGGTCCTTCATCTCCTTTTCTCACTCTGTGCTAAAATATATACATTTCTTGTGCTAAATGAAGACTAGGCTACTTAACCTCAGCGATAAAATTTCTTTTTACTTGAATAAATTATATAAACCAAAATCAACCATCCTTGCCAAGAATAAAGGGAGGACTGGACTTTATACACACAGTGGGCTGATTAGGTATATAATAATCAACACAGGTAAAAATGATGAAGGTAATAAAACTGACAGGAAATAAAACTGATGCAAAGCATGAAAACCAACTTTCAAAGTAAAATAGGACATAAACGAGAGAACTGATGGCAAAACACCAGCAAAAGAAAAAAGATTTCTACATTGCTGCTCGAGAGATGAAACACACAGGTGAAGCATACAGAGCTTTATTTTTTTTCCTTGTATGATCCTGACATGTTTTGCAGGTTATTGTCGGCAGCATCTTTGAGGTGGTGTGGGGTTTCTTCAGGCCTGGCATGTCATTCGGCATCAGTGTGCTCAGGGCGCTGAGACTTCTGAGGATTTTTAAGATCACAAAGTAAGTGAGGCAGCAGGACAGTTCACAGGGAAAGTAAATCATGTCAGCCTGGGTTGCATGACAGTTGTATTTTTACAGATCCCCAAAAACCCCCAAAGGGTGCATTATATTATTTTCATTTTTTTTCCAGATACTGGGCCTCTCTCAGGAACTTGGTTGTGTCCCTCATGAGCTCCATGAAGTCCATTATCAGTCTGCTTTTCCTTCTCTTCCTCTTCACTGTGGTGTTTGCTCTGCTGGGGATGCAGCTGTTTGGAGGGAGGTACGTGCTGACATCCTTAATTGTCAGTGAACTCTGCCAAATCGTTTTTCCTTTTGATTTCAATAATAATGGCACAGTTTTGAAAAAACAGTATCTACTTACTACGATCTAAACAGCAGTTTCCTCAATGGTCTCCTAAAATAAGAGGAGAGGAAGTGATATGTCCAGATGAAAATAGCTCTGCATCCTCCTCCTCTCCTTCCTCCTCCTCCTCCCATTCTTCCTTGGTCATATCTGACCCTGCTTTCTATCTGCCTCCCCTCTAGGTTCATCTTTGAAGATTACACTCCCACCAACTTTGACACGTTTCCAGCTGCCATCATGACAGTGTTTCAGGTTTGGCTCCCACAGATCCCCTCATTTCTGCCTGCTCTCCATGACACATTGCACCCTGGGATATTTCTCACCCCAGGCGCAGATTAAACAACTCTGCTCGCTCGCCACCCCCTGCCTCCGCCATCAACCCACACATCCATGCACACATATGCGCACATGAATATCAGACAAGGGAAATGTGGAAAAAGTCCACATCGTATCTGCTACACATCCGCTGCACTGTAAAAGAGTATTTTGATCAGCAGACACTGTAATTATTGCCTTGCTGCCATTTTAATACTATACTTTGAACTGGTTGGCAGACAGTGACTTTGTCTCCTGTGCAGTGAATCTAATGTGAGCGATGTTTTATCCTTGCAAAATATTCTGTGAATTTGCCCACAGATTTTGACCGGCGAGGACTGGAATGAGGTGATGTATAATGGGATCCGCTCACAGGGAGGCGTTCAGTACGGCATGTGGTCATCTATCTACTTCATAGTGCTCACATTGTTTGGAAATTGTATCCTTGTTGACCTTAAAAGTGGTCAGAGAGCGCTGATAAAAACAGCAATGCCTGTACATGATAAGTGGTGGGAGTATTTTAGATAAAAATAGCGATATACCTGAGTGTTAAAATGCTTAATATCAACAGAAGTACGCCGAGTTAAACTAGTATAAAAATGTTGTATCAAAAGTAAAAACTTTAACAGAATACCCTCTGTCATCAGTGATTTAGATGCAAGATGAGTAAAGTAAATACCTGTCCTGTGGATAACGTGTACTCATCTGCCACTTTTTAGTTACATCTGGCCGACAGCTTGTTAACACAAATATCTAATCAGTCACTGATATGGCAAATAGACATGGTCAAAACAACCAAACAGCACCAGAATTCAGTGGTGCAAAGCTAATGTAAGTGACTTTGAACATAGCGTAAGAGCGTATGTGTCAGTTCAAGGTGTCGATGTGTGTGGTCTTTATTGGTAAATGCAATTAAATAGATTTGCAGCTTAGGTGGGTAAAAGGTGAAAGGAAGGTATATCAGTGGCTGAATAATGAAAAGCAACAGACCTCACATCAGATCATGGCAAATACAGTAGGGGTCAAAGAGGAGACAGGGGCTGTGTGGAGAAGGATCAAAGCAGAAATGTATTGTTTGTCTCTGGATGAAAACAAGTGTCTGATATTTAGAACTCAGGTGACATGATGGCATACGATTTAGCTCTTTGCTTTGGTAGTCCCAAAAAGCAAGCTAACTGACATTCATGCGGTCATTTGTACATTTTGGCGTTTTTGTCCTTGACCGGCATTACGACAGACACGCTGCTCAATGTCTTCTTGGCCATTGCTGTGGATAATCTGGCCAACGCACAGGAACTGACAAAGGTTTGCACTGTTTTTCAAGTTTGTGGTGTATGTTACACATGTTCTGGTGTTAAGCGCTCTTTGATTGCGGGTGTGGTCTTCTTTAGGATGAAGAGGAGGAAGAAGAGTTCTTCAACCAGAGATACGCCAGAGGAAGAGACGGCCTGATAGCTGAGTACGTTACTGGTCGACCTCTAAAAAAATACACTTTTAAGTTGAGACAACCACAGTCTTCACAGCTCTTAAGTAACTGAATTTGAAATTGGACTGAAACCCGCTCACTGTTCCTCATTCTCAGTTGTCTTTTAGTGTTTTTTCCAAGTCATTTTCCAAGAAGTGAAATGAAGCTAATACTTGAGATATGAATGCTGTGGGGAACATCATTTTACTTTATTAGAGGGGAGATGTGTTAAAATCAGATTAAAATAAGTCAAGATCATTTATTTCCACCATGAGAAGAAGTTGTAGGTGTAAGTGTCAAATGTTTAAAACAGTATGTTCCTTATTTCTTCAGCTGCGCGGTGAATGCAAGGTAGAAAGGCATGTTTAACGTACTGATGCCAAAATTATGAATGTAAATTGAATGTGCCTGATTTAAAAGCATGAGTCATTTCAGACTCTCTGAGCTGCATAACTGAAACTCCTGTGACTGCCTTGGCTTGTGATTGGTTATGGTCAGCCTCTTTTGTTAATCAGAGGGGTAATTCTTCACTGATTTCCTTGCTCCTCTGTGTGACCTGGCGGCTTTCCCACAGGTCTAATTATCCCATAAGTTTGGGAGGAGAAGGGCGGGAGGTGTACTTCAAAGGTTGTCGGGAACAGTGGGAAGTCTGAATGTGTGACTCTGCTGGGAGGAGGCACACTTTGGAGTGGGTCTGATTTTGACCAAGTTTGCCTGATTAGTGTGACTCCGGCTCATCAGAATTTCCACTGTAACAACGACATTTTTTTTTTAGAGGGCATAAAGATGTTATGTAACATCTGGGTGTCCTGCAGAGGCACGTTAAACCTCTCACTGAGCACACTGACCTGGCTAGATTATGGCTGTACCTGTCCTTCCTGTGTTTTACACCTCAGACCTTTTTCACAGCAGATTGTCACTGTATTAGCAGGAAATGAACAGCTGCATTCAGGAAATTTAATGACGGCTGATTTTTCTACTTGAGGAGAGTATTGTGGAGGCTGGCTCTCTGAATTAGCATACTGGGACACTTAATGGGCCAACACTAACATTTGCGTTATGACAAGTCAAAATGGCTGCTGTGAAAAGGGTCCATTAGTTACAAATGTTAATAAGTCAGATTTTCCTGACCATATATAATTAGGCATTGATAAATGTGTTTTACCTTCTTCCTAAGTAGGCTTTTATGTATGGTACAACAAGAAAATCAACTTGCAGAGGCTCCAAGCTTCTTTTTTACTGAATAGTTTAATTCAAGTGTTAATGTCTTCTTGTAGTCGTTAAAATACTATTATACAGTAATGTTGAATAAAATGACTCTGTTGGTGCTTTTAGGCTTTGGTTTTAAAGTACAAATGTAGCAGACTTCCAAGAGTAGACAGTACTGTGCAAATGTCGTGAGCCACATCTCGTTTCTCTATATTTTGCTTCCAAGGAACCAGACTTTCATGTAAGTTTTTAAAGTGGTTTTGAGCAATAGTTCTCTAAGCTTTCTAAATGTCTTCCAAAGTGTTTCTTTGGAAAATGGCTGCTTTTTCACCAGTTTTTGATCTAGCCCTTGTACCTGACCATTTTCAGAGGATTATGGGGGTTTTTTGTTTGTTTTTTTATTTATTTTTTTGAGTTACTTAACACTGATCTCTGCATGATCAAAGCACCTAACTCAAGGGACAACCAGCGTAGCGTTTATACATAACAGACATAAAGCAGTTTAAAATTGCATCTTAAATTATAATTTGTTCAAATTTCTTTGGTTGATGCTACAAAAAACAAGAGACGACAGAGTTTGACAGGCATAAAATAGCATTTTTCCACCAACAATGCGATTTCCAAAGAACTGTTAGCTGAAAACTTGACATGTCTCAACATGGTGTGCAGTGTGTCCTTAATAAAACTGAAGAGTTTGAACAAGTGAAGAAGAAGGCGAAGTGGAAGGCCTAAAAATATTTCTACAGTGTTTTAGTGGAGGGGAAGCAGGGAGAAAAGGCTGTGGTATTACCGATAAGAAGTGCATGGAAAATTAGTGGCAACAGATTTCACGAGGTGATTATATAATACAAATTCAAATCAACATGTATGGAGAGATCAGGACACTGAGCGTCTACAGCAGGGGTCTCCAGCTCCAGTCCTCGAGAGCTACTGTCCTGCAGCTTTTACATGCATTTGTGTTCCAACACACCTAAATCAAATGAATGGCTTGCTCCCAGGTACTGCCAAACTTGATGGCATGCTGAAGAGGTAATTCAACCATTTGATTCAGCTGCAGGACAGTAGCTCTTGAGGACTGGAGTTGGAGAGCCCTGGTCTACAGCCATCTGTATGGTGGCTCCATGGTGGAGGCTCTGTCATGGTTTTGGGGCTACATTTTAGCCGTTGGTATCAGAGGCTTTGCCAAAATCTATTTCGAATTTCATACAACATCCCGCATTATCTGGAAAGCATCTGACCAGCAACACCTTACTGCTGAAATTGAAAAATCTGATATATTAAATTTGTGCATAGAGGAGGTCAGAAGAGAGGTACAACACTGAGTAAAACACAGTGGATGCTCTGTCATGGTTTGGGGCTGCATTTTAGCCAATGCTGTTGGCTCGAGAACTATTCCTGAAGACTACTTAAAGAAATGAGAAGAAACCCTACCTAAGAGAGTTCAGGCTCCGTTGAAGAATAAAGATGGTCATACCAAATACTCATTTTCACCTTGTTAGAATTGTATAAACCAAATATAAATAAACAAAGGGTCACTCAACAGTTTTGCTCAGTATTTTTAAGAAAATTGAACAAAAAAATCTAAATTATTATGTAGAGATATTGTGGAGTGATGGAAAACACTCCACCCCGAACTTCTAATATGAGCTTGTCTATTTTAGCTATTTCTAAATCAGAAGCCGTTCAACTAGGTTCCCCTAAAAAATGAAGAATTTATTATTAGTGAAAAGATCAGTGGAGGATATAAAAACAGCAGCAACTCTAGCATGCAACATACATGTAGTGAAATACTACTGTGCACTAACGGCTGTGGCTGTACTTCTTTTTGCTGCTGTACAGCAAAACACGAGGGAGCACCGAAGGGCGTGGCTGATGCTCCCGTTTGTTTTTGATTTTTAATGCCGATGCTATATTGTGACACCACCAAAGTCTCTGCAAGCTGATTTGATACCATATGGATCAGGACTAGCTGCTGCCTGCACACCTGATCTACACTGGTTACCAGAAAAACATGACAAAAATCCCCAAAGCGATGCGATGTCAGAACACGCCTGCATAAACTCTCTCACTGGTCTCGGACTCTAGCTGTGACACTGAATGTATCATTTGTCTGTTACATATTTGAATGTTAGTCTCGTAAGTGCTGCAACAATCGAGGTGCTGATTTGATGTGTATTACAGTGTTTCTCTGGCTCCATCATGTTGTCTTGTTATATGCTTGTTATGTGGCGCTGACCAAAATGTCGTGTTCGATCACACAGTATCAATCGATCATCAGCATCAAGATCTTTCAATTTTGAATATATTTAATGTAAACAGCCAGAAAGAATAGAGCAGCCTTGAATGCAAAGTATGCATTATGATAAATTAAATGCTAACTTCAGTCCTCTTTTGGATTAAATTACAAGCACGGTTTGTTTCCTCTGGATGCGTTTTGTTCGGTGCCACAGCAAATGTTCTGTGTATGTTGTTAAACACTAATGTCTTGTTTTCAAATAATCACTCATTGATTACATGGACAACAAAAGAATCTGAATACCAGTAAGTATAACTGTATGCATCTCTGTCACACAGAATTTCTCTCTTGAGTTTCCTACTCAATTTCCCGTAGATGTTACGCACTGTTTGCACCTTGATCCTGCACCCTTCGTTTTTGTTCTCGTGGGTTTTGTTTTTCTCTTTTACTTTTGATCTGTCCTTACTTCTCGGGCATTGTTTGAGTTTTTTGGATGCCTTTGTATTTTTTGCACATCTTTTTTTCATGGGATTTTTGTGTGTGTGTGTTACTAATCAACTAACATTATAAATCCATAGAAAAGGTCTGTCCTTTTCTTGCAACTTTTATTTTACTTGTTTGAAGATTTTTTAAATCTATTATTGGTATGCTAAATGAATACTAGTGTTCATCTCTTTTTTTTGTCACTAATTCCTTGAGATGAATTGCAGAATATTTATATCAAGTACATTGTGGTCCTCAGTGGCAGAAGAAGACCATACCTGTATCGGAAACGTGCGATCCACAGGGGACGGCCGGCCTTTCCAGATGAACCGGATGGCCCACTGGCTGCTGCAGACGAGCAGCCCCTAAATGGCTCCAACGCCTTTGCCAACCGCCGCGAGAGGAGGAGAAAAGTTAACATGTCGGTGTGGGAGCAGAGAGCCAACCAGCTACGCAAACGACGCCAAATGGCGAGCAGAGAGGAGCTGTTTGCCAGCCCTACAGAAGATACCATTGAAACTCCCACCATTCCTCACCACCCCTCCAACCTTTCCCCAGAGGCCAGCCCAGCACACCTACCTGAGTCACCCATGTCGGTCGGGATGCCTCTTCCCGAACCTCCAATGTCCATCTCTATTCCCATGCCAGAGCCTCCAGCAGCTGAGCCTCTGGTAAACCTCAGTGAGGAAAAGACAGGAGGGCCAAACCATCGAGCCACAGGTGGTGGCAGACACAGGATGGCCCGAAAGTTCAGGTCCAGTCAGGCACCAGAAGATGGAGCCCGGCATAGACGCCACCGCCATCGCGAGGCTCGCATTGAGGCGAAGAGTCTGGACTGTACGCAAACACCACATGAGGTGCTACATATCAGAAGGTCGCTCAGCCAGGAGAGGAAAGTCCTGGATGAAAGGGAAGAAAGGGAGGAGAAAGAGAGAGGAGAGGAAGAAGGAAGCTCAGCCCACGATGATGGGACGTGCATCGTCAACCCCTACGCAGATGTTGGAGAAGATTGTATAAGGTAGGCCTGAACTCATGTGTTTCTCGACTGGTGGAAAGAAGCAAAGGTGTTTTTTAAATTTTACATCAGTTCCATAATTTTATTTATAGATAATAAATATGTTAGCTAATTATGTTAGCTCAGAAATAAGCACCAAAGGATTACGAGGTAGGACACTCGTTCATCAGATGCAACATGTATACAGATACGGCAGAGATTTTGTACAATTACTTAATGTCATGAACAAAAATGTTATTGTTGCTTCAATTTAAGTTTATTCTGGAGCACTTAAGTAAAAAAAACAGATCTATTTGGTCTATAGTCAAGTCATCTTTATTCATATAGCACATTTAAAAGACATCAAGTGTCGGCCAAAGTGTTGAACAGAGGGAAAAAATAATAAAAAGAATTAAAATAGATAAGATGACAACATTATGGAAAACATTCATATATGTTTGTAAAAAATATGTGTACACACAAATATGCACATACACATATTTAGACCTGAATAGCTAAAATAAAAGTGGTGTCAGAGAGATCCGGAAGCCTTGGAAAATAGGTAGGTCTTTAGATTTGATTTGAAGACTTCCAAGGATGAAGAGGATTTTATAAAAGAAGGAAGACTGTTCCAGAGACTCGGGGCAGAAAGCCCTGTGACCTCTAGAGTATTTAATTATATGGTGAGACATTCTCGGAGAGTAGAAACATGACGTTAATACAGAGCAGAACAGACGAGGCATCAGTGACAGCAATGAAGGAAACGCTGGGGTGGATGTGGGTCGCAAAGAGGCTTGAATCAGTTAACTGATGTGGGCTGTACCACTTGATCCATTAGGTTACCACTGTGCTGAGCTAGACTTTTTGATTTGCATGAATTAATGCCATGCTCAGTTTTGGTGTTTTTGTTGTTGTTGATGTTGTTTTACAGAGCTGCTGAATGCAGCGCAGATATTCCCGATCCTCCTCAGTGTGAACAGATGGCGGACAGCACCTGGTCAGAGCAGGTTGAGGGTAGCCACTCAGATCAGTATGAGCCACTGTACCAAAGCATCCCAGTAGAGACTGCTTTAGAGGCCACAGAGTTCACTGTGAGTGCTATAGAGTCAGAAAACCGTAAGGCATCCATCAAACGGGACAAGTCTAACCTGGAAGACAGCGTGGCCATCGAAATGTCTGCACAGCCACTTCTGGAGCTCACACCCATGACAGGTAGCACTGTGACCACTTCTCATTGGAGTCCTACTGCTTTACACAATGCATCACAAAGTGGGATTTAGTGTCAGTATCACTGTACCACACTGTGTAGGCGTTTTTGACATCAGATAAAAGTGTCCACTAGTCTTTTTTTCCCCCTGAATCCACTGTGTTGGTGACTCACATTGTTCTTCCTTTGTCAGCTGTTCATGTACAGCTAAAACATTTTTTTCTTTGCTCTCATGTGTCTGTCTGGGGGTTTAGTGAACAATAAAGAGTTGGAGGCATACCAGTCTGACCAGAATGAAAATGAGGAGGAGACAGAGGAAGAAGAACCTCCGATTCCTCCAAAACCTGTACCTCCAGACAGCATGTTCATCTTCAAGGCCTCCAACCCGTAAGATGTAGCCCAATCCTCCAAATCACTGATTGTCTGATGTAATACAGTACTATGCAAAAGTCTTAAGTCACCCATCATATTTTTAAAAAGTTTCAGTAGGAAAATGAGAAATGGGTGCAATGATTTAGCGAAACAAACACAGCAAATATACAGAGTGTATAAAGTGAAAAGAGCTTTTACAATACAAGTAGTCTTCATAGTTTATAGTTAAGAGTCAATAGTCAGTAATTGTCATTGATAAAAAAATAAGCCTCTACCAATCAGATACTTTTCAGATAGTATTGCGTGATGGATCAAAATCTGATGGCACCTTTTGCATTCATAATCCCTTCAGTTTGGTCAAAATATCAAACACCACTGACTGAAAGGCAACCCCAGATCCTCCACCATGTTTTACAGATTGCTGTAGACACTTACTGACATACCTGTCTCCTGACCTCCTTCATGCATACTGATGATGATTTGAACCAAGACTAAAATTTGGATTCATCACTCCATGAGACCTGTTGCGACTCATTTTCAGCCCAGTTCTTGTGTAATTAAACAGAAAACAGCCTTCTCGCCCCATTTCCCTTCCCCAATATTGGTTTATTAACAACTACCCTTTCACACAGAGATTTCTGATGAGGCACTTTAAGAAATTACAAGAAAGTTGGAAACAAAAGAAATAAGGGGTGACTCCAGTCTTTTGCACAGTATTTTAAACACTTTTTTTCTTCTTGTTTGTAGCAGCAGTAGTTGTTTTTATGCATGCCACTCAGTCAGTTATTTACATCTTCTTTGTTGTAATGTAGCATCAGGAGGATTTGCCATTACGTGGTCACTCTCCGCTATTTTGAGATGACGATCCTGCTTGTGATCGTGGCAAGCAGCATTGCGCTGGCTGCTGAGGACCCTGTGTGCACTAATTCAGACAGGAACAAGGTGAGCTCAGACAACATCCGTCTTAAAGACTTTGTGTTTTTGTTAAAATTAGATTTACACAATCAAAATGATCATCAAATCATCCTCAGATCTATTCCATATGGCATGAAATATGCTGGTGAAGTTGGAGTTCAGTGCAAGTCTTTTAGGTTTGATCTCTAGTTGACATAACACTGTGTCAGCAACAATGTGCTGTGACACATTTGGTATCATACACATACAAGGTGGCAAGCAGCAGCTCTGCCTGCCTGATAGCTGCGCAGTTTGTTTTTCACGACTTTTCACTTTTCTAAGTAGCATGGAACGTGTCAAGAGTGACCGAATAAGGACATATGAGTAAAATCCGCGCTGTGCTTGGGTACAAGTTGAGTCAGTGAAGTCAAAAAATGCTTACAAGTGCTCAAAAACATCAGGTTAAAACATGTAATTTAAGGGATTAAATGAAAAGCAGGCACAAATCCTCATCACAAAGTCATTTTAGATTTTGCACAGTACCTACTAACACGCACGGTGCCTCTATGGTGGTTAACATATTTGCCTGAAATACGGAAAAGCACCAGTTTAAGCCTCAACGGGTCAAAAGCTTGTGTACTGCTAATGCTCCTTCCTAGTCTGTAAAAATGGGAGGATTGCATCAGGATTCGCATCTGGCTTAAAATTTGTTCCATATCAAATATGCAGATCCATCTGCTGGGGACACCCCTTGGGAAGTGAAGGAACAGCTGAAAGTACCTGGCTACTTATGCTTGCTGGACACTTCATTGGTTACAACTTGCTGCTACTGGGTTGGGTTCAGAACTTCTTTAATTCATCGTGGCACAGATTCAACAAGGTGCTGGAAACATTCCTCTGAGATTTTGGTCTCACACCGTTGCTGGAGATTTGTTAGCTGTACTGCTTTTCCATCTCAATGCAAAGGTCCTCTGTTGGATTGAAAAGTGCTGACTATGGAGGCTGTCTGTGTACAGTGATCTCATTTTCATGTTCAAGAAACCAACTTGAGACAATTTGAGCTTTGTGAGATCAGAAGATGGGTACACTGTGGTGTGGAAGGATTGGCATGGTCGGCAGCAATGGTAGAGTGTAGTGCAGGAAAATGTCAAAATTTCACACCCTCACACGACAACCGCCAGCTCAGGCTGGTGAGTCTTCTGCCCATCTACTTCATGGATTGAAGAGCTGTGCATTCAGAGATGCTCTTGTGCATATCTTGGTTGTTCCTACCTGCCTGAGTGCGTGGCAGATCTTTTGTGCATTTCTGCAGGTACTGGAGAGGAGGCGTGCCTTGTTTTTAACTAACAACGCTGGCAGCACCTGAGCCCCGAGAGCTCCGTTTCTGGGTGATTCTCCTTCCCGAGACACCTTTTTGAATTTTAGTTGCTCCTTGGTTTGTTCTCTTGCATTAAACAACCTTGCACATGGCATCGCTTCACTCATGCACTCATTTACACCACTGACAGTACTGACCACACATTAGTTTATCTTATTTTCTTGTTTAAATTCAACCATTTTCGAATTCTGTGCATCTCCTTGTAGTCATTGGTGTGTGCTCCGGTTTGTGACACTCAGCTCAAGCTGATAGTAAAGCAACAGTAGCTATTCTCTACTGACCTCTGACATCATTTTGGCCCATAAAACCAATGCTCCTTGGATATTATCTCTGTTTTCGACCATTCCCTCTATACCCTAGAGACGATCGTGTGGGAAATCCCATTAAATCAGCAGTTTTTGAACCCAGTTGCTTTGGCTCAGGTGATAAAACCCCAAAACTGCTGTCAATGGAGCCATCAGAGTGTGTGTTGTGTGGATGAAGCAACCACGCTATTCTCATAGTCACTTAAATCCCCTTGTTCCCCTTTCTAATGCTCAGTTTGACCATGTCTATCTGCCTAAATACATTGAGTTGCTGCCATGTGATTGGCTGATTAGATATTTACCTTACTAAACAGGTGTATCTAATCAAGTGTATATTCAATTTTGATACAGCTAACATTTTCACAGATTCACTCCCTGTTTGAAGTTAAAAGTCTTCCTCCAGTTGTTGTAGCACTCTTGAATGACAATAGAAGAACTTAAAGGGGCACTCCACCGGTTTTCCACGTAAAAATAAGTTTACTTACAGCACTGCTGAGTCTGTAAAAACAGCTTTAAGAAGGATGTTATTAGGATTATTTGTGGAGCCAGTTGACAGACGGTACCATCAACTTGCATTTTGGGAACTGTAGGATCCAGCAGAAGGATTTTGACCCCTTGAGTCGCTCAGCTGAATGGAATTGTTAAATGACATTCTTTGAGGAATATCTGGGCTTGTTAGAGCACCAAAGGATGCAAAGTGTCCCAGAGCTAGACAGAGTAATTAGAATTTCTGTCTATATTTTCTCCGTTGAGTAATTGAGTTGGTTACCTGGAGCTACACTTTGACACTGCTCACAAATGCACTGATTCATTCCAAGAAGACGTGTCCTGAAGCATTAAGGTGGATGAGTCATGCCAACTGGATGCTAGCAAGTTCATTGCCACTGGTTAAATGGGAAAAATGTCAATTCTATTTTACGCGTGGTTGTAAGAGTGTGTACTGTCACTGATACTAAATGCACCTCAGAAAAATCTCAAACTCTGGAATGAACTTTTACAGTAAATTTTTTTTCCCCTAATTTTGAAATTATCCAGGTCCTCCGATATTTTGATTACGTCTTCACTGGAGTGTTCACCTTTGAAATGATCATCAAGGTGGGTGGCTGAAACATTTTCTCCTCTTTGACCACAATTTCAATGCCTTCACCTTTGCCTTTATTGTTTTCTCTGAGGTGCTGGTCCCGGTTTGTAACCCATACGTGTGGATGCGTGTGTTTGTCCCCCAGATGATAGACCAGGGTCTCATTCTGCACGATGGCTCTTATTTCCGAGACATGTGGAACATGCTGGACTTCATTGTAGTGGTGGGAGCTCTGATTGCCTTTGCTCTAACGTGAGTCACCATACAGTGCTGCCTGTTGATGACTAATGAGTGATTCACTGCAGCAAACAGTTTCTGAGAATACAGTATTGTATTAAGCGACCTTCCCTCAAAGACACGCTGCAAGTATGGAGGCATGTGAAGACCTGTACAGTACAGAGCTCAGATTTAACTGTTTTCTCCATGTAATTTGGGTGGTGTGGTTAAACATGGGTGGTGTGCGTCACGGCCGTTGTTTTTTGTTTCCTTACTTTTGAGTGCGAAGATTACTAACTAAACTTTTTTGTGCTTTTCGTTGTAATGTAGAGAATTGTATGTTATTTTCTCTGTTGTTGATATAGCTGTGATCCTTTGAGCTTTGCTCACAGTGTATCTCTTTTTTTTTTGCCTCGCTTTTTTTTTTCTCTGTTGTTCCTGTGGATATTATGACTGTTGGGGCTACCAGCAATGTGATGGGGTAAAAATTTCAGTCACACTAAATGTAAATGTGTCCCATAAGCCACTCATATTTCTCACGTTTTCATGTATTCTGGTTTGTTGTTTTCTACATTTCTAAAAATATATATTTTTATTATCTGCTTTTTGTCTGTTTGCTTTTGATTTTTTTCACATTTTGACCTTTGACTCATAAAACTGCAGAGCCTGGACGGTATCAGGGGGAAAATATTGCTGATAAATAAATCTTTTTTTTTTTTTATCAAGTCATCAGTTTTCCATGGAAATGAACAGAAAATAAATTATCTGCCAGATTAAAAGTTTAAACTAATAAATGTTTGTTTACTGTTCCAGTATATCCACACACAGCCAGTTACAAGGCTAATACAATGATAATAACATTAATTCTGTGTGGTGTAACTTTGATAGAATAAATATACTTATTTGATGCATAAACATAATTTTACAATAAGCGTGCACAAACTTCTAGTGTAACAGAATGAATCTGCAAAAATATGTGATTCAAGGGTTAAAAGTCTACAAATTATCAAATATTTTACTGCTGAAATCTGTCAGGCTCCAAACATACACTCTCAAGTTAAATGTTTCCCCATTCATTTGTGTTTACATTCAGTTTTTACTGGGTTTTTTGTACTCGTCTGTGTGCATGAGTTTGACTTTACAGCTATGTTACTTTGTGCTATATTTCCAATTCAACAGAAACAACAAAGGCCGAGACATCAAGACGATAAAGTCCCTCAGAGTTTTGAGAGTTCTGCGGCCCCTTAAAACCATCAAGAGACTTCCTAAACTTAAGGTGTAATGCAGACATCTGCAAACAGTCTGCTGTTCTGTTTTCTGGTGTTGTTGCACCAGTCCTTGACAGATTTTATTTGTCTTTCTCCTGCGCAGGCTGTTTTTGACTGTGTGGTCACATCTCTGAAAAACGTTTTCAACATCCTTATTGTGTACCAGCTCTTCATGTTCATCTTTGCTGTCATAGCGGTGCAGCTTTTTAAGGGGAGGTTCTTCTATTGCACTGACAGCTCCATGAATACAGAGAAGGAATGCCAGTGAGTGAACCCTACTTCACCCTCTTCTGTTCCTACATGAGTGTTTTTAAAAATATATATACTTTATATGTCTGAAACTCCTCCTACACATTGTCACTCAAAATGCACTGGCACTGGTACTGCCACGCCAGATAATTATTAATATAAAAATGTGAATATGAGGAGTCAAGCTCTATAAGAGGTTTAAAGCAGTAAGTTCCTGGAATATGCTTATTTGAGTTATATGATTAGACTAATACCGTCTTTACAGCCACAAAAAAGTTTTCACAAGGCTCCATGCAGTCCTGTGGAAACACTAAGTATACCATTATTGCTTACACAGGATTTAAGTGGGTAAGATGTCTCAGTCTCTACAGACAAATGTGAGTCCATCTGTCTAACAGCTAAAGCTCTCCCCAAATTGGGTCATGTAAGAGGACACAGCAGCAAAGAAAAGAATCAAGGTGTTGCAAAGACCCAGTCAAAGTCCAGACCTCAATCCAACTAAAATGCTGTGGAGGGACCTTAAGAGAGCTGTGCATAAGTGAATACCTGCAAACCTCACTGAACCGAAGCAAAATTCCTCCCCAATAATGTGACAGTCTGATAAATTTATACAGAAAAAATTACTTCAAGTTATTTTTGCTAAAGGTGTTTTTTTTTTCCCAGTTGCAATGCTTTCTACTGTTCTTCTGAAAAAAATCTTTAAAATTTCATTCTCATTTCTGAGCTGAGCTTTCTTAACCAGGTTAAAGATGTTATGACTAAGGCTGATTCTGTGTGATATCTCACACATATATATGGTGTTGTTTTTTTGTTTTTTTGTTTTGTTTTTTGTTTTAATCTGTGCAGTATTGTGGTGCAAAATCAATATAAATTGTTATATGGGAGAGTATTACTTGGTTTTAAACTCTTTAATCAACTTCAAGGAAACCTAACCAACAAAATCACAACAGCAAGAAAATAAAACATATAAAATATTTTTTTAAAGGGGAAAAAAACATGGCTTTTCTGACAGAAGCGTCATTTAGAGAAAATACAAAAAACTTCAGGCCATGACAAAACAAAATCCTCCAAATTGAAAGCAATGAAGCAGAAAATTACAAAAAAGGGTCCAAATGTGCAGCTTTGCAGGTTCTTATATAACCTCAGAAAGTCTGTCATTGTCTGCAGATGCCAGCGAATAGCACAAGAGTAACAGTTACTTGTAACAAAAGCTTTAATACTTCTCTTTTTTTGTTAAAACCGCGGGTCTAATCAGTGAATTAAGTGAAATAATGACCTCCGGGCTATTCTATTCCCCACAGAGGCTACTACATTGACTACAGCAGAGACAAAAAGGAGGTGAAGAGGAGAGAGTGGAAGAGACACGAGTTTCACTATGACAACGTCTGCTGGGCTCTGCTCACTCTTTTCACTGTCTCAACTGGAGAGGGGTGGCCTCAGTATGTCTCCTTGCATGTTTATAGGCTTAAAGCTCAGGCTTTCTCAGTACATAATTGCTTTTTATGACTTATTTGTGCTATAAATGACATGTATAAACCACAGGGAATATGAATTTTTTCATGTAGGGTCCTCCAGCACTCTACCGATGTTACGGAGGAGAACATGGGGCCAAGTCGGGGGAATCGGATGGAGATGTCAGTTTTCTATGTGGTCTATTTTGTGGTCTTCCCATTCTTCTTCGTCAACATCTTTGTGGCTCTTATCATCATCACTTTCCAAGAGCAGGGTGACAAGATGATTCAGGAGTGCAGTCTGGAGAAAAATGAGGTACGGAGCTGTGACAGGATTTCACACAAATTCAGTAATTAGGCATCATCTTTTCACGCATAATGCTCATTTTCTCTCCATCAGAGAGCTTGCATTGACTTTGCCATCAGCGCCAAGCCGATGACCCGCTACATGCCCCAGAACAGACAGACCTTCCAGTATAGACTCTGGCATTTTGTGGCGTCGCCCTCGTTTGAGTACACAGTGCTCGTCATGATCGCCCTCAACACGGTTGTTCTCATGATGAAGGTAAATGGTTCATTCAGTAAATGTAGAACAGTTTCACAAATCATTTTAGATTGATTTCCCAAAGGCCCAGACAGACACTGGTTTAATTTCATACCAGAGTTTTTAAAAATCCACTTGCAGAGGCTTGAAGCTCAACTGTAAACTCTAAGTAGCCTCATCAGAAGTGACTTTAAACCTATCTGTGCCATACTGTCCCCCTTGGGCCACCAAATCAGCTCTGACCCAGGAGACATGGACTCCAGAAGACTTCTGAAGGTGTCCTGTGCATGAATCACATTTATTTTTTCTGGCAGATGCCACAGATGCTCCAGCAGACTCAACTCCAAGAGCCAAGTCAGCACTCTTCGTCACTTTCCACAATAAAAAGTGTGACTCGTCAGAAGAGGCCAACTTCTTCCTTTGCTTCATATTCCAGCTTTCACATTCATCTACCCATTGTAGCTCTTTTTCAGTAAAGGATCAGCACGTGCACTTTCTATCATAGCCCAGCTAGCTAAGGTTTTCAGCAGTTTTTGCTGCAGTTGCTCTTCTGCGACCTCCACTGCCTCCACTGTTTTACCAGTAGTCCTTCATTTTTACCTCACTGGATACAAACTGCTGCATAGCGGGAACAGATGTGATTTGGGATTTTGAAGCTGCGCTGATACTCTTGTCTTGCTGTCACAGTTTTGGCCGTGTTGCTCAAATACCGCAGCCTGCCTATTTTTCCTGTCAGGAACTGACTATTCTGCAGCTCTCATATGTAAAAAATGCAATTTACCTGTTTTTCCTGTTCTTTTTTTGGTGTTGTGGCTGGTTGTTACATGGTGTGTGTAACTTTGAAGATTTACACGTAAAGCAGAGACTGTATTTGTTTTTGCTAAAGCTCAAATTTGTTGGCTAACTAGGAGAGAAAAACCATAGGTTTGCAGTAGACATAAGAGAAGATTTACTTTGTATGGTATTCAGTGAAGTTAGTTCATTTAATTTTAATTAATTAATAAACAATCACTTTACAATTGCTTTGGTCACTAGCAGATTACCACATTCACAGTGGTTTGCATGGAAGATGCTGAGTTGTCTGCAAACACTTGCAAAGTGCTCACAGATTTGTCGTGAAACCGCAGAAAGCACAATGCAAACATTCAACTTCAAAGTAAATGATTCACCTTTTGAAATGTATTGGTTGCAGCGGTAAGCCACAACTTTCACTCAGAAGCTTCACTAAAGCTCAGTAGTTGATGAGTGTTTGCAGACAAGCTGGCGTCTTCCATACAAACAACAAACAACCAAATAAATCTGAAGGACGGTTTTGGCAGATAATCTTCTAAAGAGTTAAACAGTGTCTCAGTTTTCCCAAAGTTCCAAATCCTGTAAATACAAAGTGTTGTCTTATTTTTAATTTTCCTTTTGTTGTGTTTTAATTGAACTGCCGTAGAAACCTTCAGTTTCCATTGAGTTGTCTTATTTCTTTACTGTTAGGTGCTTTTGTTCAGTTTGTTTTGTTGTCTCTTCTCTTCGTTGCGCTCTTTAATCGATGAAAAGGTTGAATTACATAATAAAAAAAAAACTTTTTTAAACAATACAACTCAATACTTTTCATGCTCAGGTATATGTGTTGTGCATATGTGAGCTGTGTTGTGAAGCTTGATTGTCACAAGAGAAAGTTTTCAAGCCACCGAGTCATAAATGCAAAGACAAAGTAAATGTCAATATGTGTGTAAACACATTTTCTATTCTTATGGATTGTCCGTCCATTTTAATTCTTTCCATACTGTGCTGAAATTAAACTTAGAGAGGCAGCTGCAAATCCATCATTATGACCTTTAAAAGTATGCTCGTCATGCTCACGAAAATGTCACCAATAATTTACTAATTATGGTAATAACTGATTGATTGAATGTCAGATTGACCTTTTGGCCTGTTTTCTTTGTTCTTGCAGTACCACTCCGCCCCGGCAGCGTACGATACAGTCCTGAAACACCTAAACACGGCCTTCACTGTCCTCTTCTCCATGGAGTGCATACTGAAGATCATGGCGTTTGGTTTTGTGGTGAGCAGTACAAAAGGCTTTAGATCACATTTAGCTGAAATTGGGAGATGGAATTAATCGTTAAGCGTTTCCTTTTTCCTGCAGAACTACTTTCGAGATACTTGGAATATTTTTGATTTTATTACTGTCCTTGGCAGCATCACGGAGATAATTGTGGATTTACAGGTAAGACTCTGCCAAGACACCATTCGTTTTCACACTGTGACCCTAAAATAAAAAGACAAGAGCATGCTTTCTTTCCAAGCTTCCTGGTGTGTTACCCTTCCTCCAGACACAACTTAAGTCATGTTGTGATGAAATTTGCCATCTGTGTTTTACATCCTGTCTCTCCCTTCTGTCTGCCACTCTCTGTCTCTCTTTCCTTCTCTCTCTCTCTCTCTCTCTGTCACCCTCTCTCCAACCACGTCTGTCCCAGTCGGTGAACACCATCAACATGAGTTTCCTGAAGCTTTTCCGAACTGCCAGGTTGATCAAGCTGTTGAGGCAGGGTTACACCATCCGTATTCTGCTGTGGACCTTCGTGCAATCCTTTAAGGTTTTCCCACTACCTTTTTTTGTATTATTTTAAAGATGTACGTACTATGTTGTATGTTTTGCTAAACTGTATTTCCTGTTTCTTCTCCACCAGGCTCTCCCTTATGTCTGTCTTCTTATTGCCATGCTTTTCTTCATATACGCCATAATTGGAATGCAGGTAATATTTTCAATAATTAAACTACATTACAAATAGCATAATAATCTCGTGGCTCTCACTTAAGGTCTGCTTCTTACTGTTTGTTCCTCCAGCCCTTCGATAACTTATATGAGTTAAATCGGTGGTTGACAAACTTTTCAAAAGCAAAACAACATGATGCCCAACAGTTTTCATCAATAAAAAGAAAGATTCTCCCTCATTTAGCATCGCTTCTGTACATATTTTCTCCCTGGTATATCCATGTCCATCTTGCATGGCTTACCTGTGGCTCTATGCTTCATCAGTGGGGCCACAGCTTGAAAACATCATGGTCATGTACAGTATAGAATAATCAAAAAGTGTGCACATCATATTCAGGATATTTATTAAAACTTGAATACTTACATGTATCTGCACTGTTATTTGTATGAGCTAGTTTGGTCTTAACTATTTCTGTAAATCCATGAGTTACTTTGACCATTTTTTATACTATGCTTGGTTCTGCCTGGGGTTTCTTCCTGTTAAAAGGGAGTTTTTCAGAATCAGAATCAGATATACTTTATTAATCCTGAAGGAAATTATGAGTTACAGCAGGCAGCATACTAGTTGGCACATGCGCACTTACAAAGGAACCTTCCAACCAAATATACACAGACATCACATAGGGACACAGGTCAGATAGGTAGGCTGATAGGAAAAACAGGGAAAATACACAACATGAGGTGAGAGGAGAAAAACCCTCCACCCAGACTGAGCTCCTAATGGGAGAACAATTTGAGAACAGAAAAAAACACCTCAGCACAAAAGCACATAACTGTTAATACACAGTATAAACACATGAATACCATGTAACACGTGACAAGCAGCAGGGGTGGGTAAGGGGTGAGAGAAGTAAGCTGAGGTAGACACAGCCATCCTGCCCTGCGCTGGGCCCAGACCCCGCCATCCAACTCGGCCTTGGAGATAAGCGTACGAAGGTGTTGGGAACGAAGAGTCTAAACACAGTTTGTTATCAGGGGAGAAATTGTTTATGTTTCAGCTCGAGCCTTGAGATCCCAACTGGTGCTGATGTGGTAGC
>VUQR01027564.1:0-10059 GCA_015108515.1 Hemichromis elongatus | reverse complement strand
ACACAAACACCCAAATGACTGACCAGATGGTGCTAGGTAGTGAAAGCCAAAAAAGAACATATTTCTCTGCATCCCTCCTGCATCCTCGCAGCGCTCCTTCCCCCCTCCTGACATGCATGGAGCGCTCAGCGAGGGGTTTCCACTCATCTCCTTGTCTCTGCCTGGCAACTAGCACTTTAATAATTCTCTCAGAGCAGAGGAAGGCATCTGATGCCTTTATACCCACCACAACACCAGCAGTTTTCTCTCATTAATTTCACAGCACCCCAGCAACTCTGAGGCAAAGACTTAGGGAGAGATGATAACACGCTTACATCTTACTCTGTCTTTTTCTGGTCTAAGGTGCCTGGGCTGTTTGTTTTACAAAGTTTCTTCCTACATGTCTCAGAGCAAAAAAACATTTAGAATTATGTCCTACTATCCTATCCTCTTGGTGGGCGTTAAGCCTTTGTTATAATTCATTAAATCAAAACTATTCAGTGAGATTAAATTCATGGCTTTGCTGCACACAGCTTTGATAATAAATCATAATTAACTCCCTGTTTATTTCTACAATAGACCACTGCCAGATACAGTTACCTTTGTCAAAAAAAAGTACTGACAAATTATTTGAAAAATTTGGACCTAACTTAAAAAACCTTCCTAAAGCCCCAAGGATAAAGAAAAAAAGTCATATTTGAAAGGAAGAAAAATGGAATGATGGAGAAATATTTCCATTTGTATCAACAGGCTGCACTTAAATGTTTCAATGGTGAGTCAAATTTAAAAGTAGGATAGATAGTTGTTTCACACAATTACTACCCTCAGTTTCTGTCGCTGTCTCGGTCACAGTAACATTCCAGCGAAAACTTCAAAGCAAATTTCTCTCACATTTCTTCAAACTGATTGTATAACCTTGTTTCTCATTTTAAAAGACAAAGCCGGATTAGATAACTAGAGCTCAGCCTCGAATCAAAGGGTGTCACACATGCTAAGCATATTTTCTGTTACATTTCAGGGCATTTAACTGGCATGCTAATCCTCTGCGTCACACAATGAGCAGAACGACACTTTCCTACTTGGGTTCAAGTAATTTTAGCATTTTTGGCTATCCCTAGCTCATGCTCTGTTTTTTACGCATTCAAAGTGTGCGCTAAATTTCCTTGTTGCATTATTGTGACAAAGCCACTGAAGAAGAGTCAACCCCTTTATGAAGCAGGTATAATGCATATGTGTATCCAGGTTATTTATATGTGGAGTACATTACATAAACCAAAATAAATTACAAAGTATAAGTCACAATCCCTAAATAAACTATAGCTGCCAAATAATAAATGATTAATAAATAAACTCAAAATCAGTTAGCCCTGCAACAGACTGGTGACCTGTCCAGGGTGTACCCCGCCTCTCGCCCTATGACAGCTGGGATAGGCTCCAGCGCCCCCCGCGGCCCTGAAAACTAATAATGTAATGTAACTACATATCCCCATGGCCCAGTTTGAAATTTTGACTCTGCGACAACTTAAATCTTAAAAAACTTTGGTTTCCATTCATTCTTTTTGATCCTCTGATTTAGTTGTTTTGATTCTCCACCGACAGCTCCATTAAAAGTTCAGGTTCAAAGATGTCAGAAAAGGAAGAATAATACTAAGTGAATAACTTTTAAATCTCACAGGTTTATTCTGTTAGTTCAGTTTCTTTTTAAATTGAGAACATTTCATGGCAATTTTAAAATAAATTCCAAAACCCTACTCAAAAGTCCTTTAAGAAGGAAGAGAAGCAACCTGTAAAAGAAAAATCTATTTTATTTTAGAACCAATGCAAAAGTATTTTATGCTTTAAAAATGAAACCAGAAAGATTACCATTAGATTGAGCCTGTAAAACTGCACTGTATTTAACAGTGATGGGTTATAGTGGGACTTGGCAGATTGGGTGCCGTGTTGGGAAAACAATCATTTAGAATTCAGTCACAATACTGTGTATTATGAACTGCTGTAGATTTCTTTGTGTACAGCTTGTGATCAGCTAAGCTGTGCAGCTGCCCTTTGTGGATTTGAACTGAAGATTGAGGCTTATTTTTAACCCAAAAAGTTGTCAATACATGTTGTCATTGGCTTGAATATAAACTAGAAATTCCCAAATTGACCATAATGACCATAATAAAGTGACAATCATCTCTTTGCAAAATGAATGCACGTGACTATTTTCCTGGTTGGCAAATAGCCTGATGTCACTCCCCAGAATGCTGAAAATCAGCCCTTCTGGTTCCTAGCCAATAAATCAGTGTAGCTCTAATTTAAATTGATGTCTGATACTGCTAAGGTAACATAACACTGACCATGAATACCACAGTCTGCTCTGTACCACTCTAAAATAGTGCATTACTGGAAACTTCATCACAATGTTACAAACTCTCCAGTTTAGCCAGAATTATATTGTATTAAATCATCTAGTGTGTTTTTATTTTTTAAGAAATTTTGCAATATTAAAAAACTTGATCCATAGAACCTGCGTCTAATTAACTTTTATTAAATCAGTTAGAACACTACAGATAAGCTTTATCAAATGCCACTTGCTTAGCAGTCTTTAAATACAAAAAGAATCTCACATTAACATTATTTTTTCTTTCCTGGGAAATGCAGCAGCTGTATAAAATAAAACTTTACTCCATTTATGCTAGCACTAACAAGACGAGCTTACATGTAAGTAGTCTGGCCATAACCCATCTACACAATGAATGCATCACACGAACGAAAGAAAGAAAAAAACACCATGTGTTGGGATCGTAAGCGGACCGTGGGATGTCATTATTTCCTTATTACTGAGCAATTATCTCCATGCCGTCAACTTCAAGCAATACCACGTTGCAGTACACAAAAAAATAACTCCCTTGACAGTATTTTGAATTAACCTGCCATTAATCAGAGTTAAATGTTCAATAACTAAAGGTCCCAGAACCCCATTCTGGATCACTCTTTCCCACTTTAACCCCTGTCTACAGGATTAAAACAAAAACAAAGAAGAATCCTTTACACCTAACATCTAGTTGTTGTTTTTTTACCTGCACTACCCGCGGCTCCCATCAGTGACTTGTGAATATGTGAAATTTTATTTTACTTTATTTATTTTTCATTTTTTTTATTGAATGAATGTGCAACACCTATTATTATTTATATCTGAACCACATGCTGAATACTTGACCATTTTAAACAGATTTTTAAGGGTTTTTCTTGATAAAACCAAAAAAAATTATGTAGAACTATTAAAAAAAACATTTTTTTATTTAACAGAAGGAAGTCAATCAAACGCCAACCAACACAAAGAAGCCAATTTCAGGCTTAAAATATTATAATGTATGTAAAATATTAATGCATGTACAAGATAAGCTAAATCAGGGTTGATTGTGCAGTCACAGACATTTCTGATTAATGGTGAACATCTTTACCAAGGCCATGGTGCTACAAATAACATATAACAGACAATCAGGACAGACTACATAAAGTGCACGTGCAACACCAATCTTATCCACTTGTGAGAAATGTATTAATCTGATGAGGATCAAGTTCGTTTCAGCTCAGAGCAAACTAAGCAAAGACAGACAATGAATAGATTACACATACAAGCAACAATAAATGTGGCATTTCAGATTTTGGTGAATAATTGAAAATGTTGTGGAAGACAAAGGTCAATAAAGCTGAATTAATCCAGTTCCCGTGAAGTCCATAAAGACCTGCTGGAAACTGTGCATATACATGTTGTAGATGTAGATAAAGAGATGTTTACCTGACTTGTTATCGCACTGAGCTCTGCAGGCAGTGAATCTCTCCACAGTCCAACCAAATATTTAATGAGTGTTTTCCATCAGCTGTACAGCCATGCTGATTTCATAACTGAAAATTATGCAGCTATGTTAAAAAGTATTTATTCCATCTGTGTCTAACAGCACTTATTGTACTAAATATAATACAGACTAAAATATAATATACACTCTTCATTCGGTGCAAACAATCCAGACTCCTACACTAACATGATGGTAACCAATCACAAAAGAGTGTCACTGCAGCAGCAAAACGTGATGTAAGCACTCTCCCACACGGGCCATTCGTGGCAAGGTAATGAGTATGTGCTCTAGTGTCATGGAAACGGGCCACCTGTCAACCAGTTACTTTCCCACAACCTACCTATCACCTGTCAGCTACCACAAGGTTTAATTCTGGTAGGGTGCGGTCGAAGGGGACAGGGTGAGACACAGACTATACGAGTGACAGGTTTGAATTTTAAATGAGAGAAAGAGATCCCTGCAACAAAAACAACAACAACATTATCAAAAATTCTCCACAGCAACAAACCTAAACTGAATATGAATTACCCCTGACTGGTTAAACACTGGTATTGTTTTCATTTCCATTTTCATATAATACGAGTGTGACTTAGTATAAAGTAACAATAACAACAAACAACACATATTTGTGCATTTCTTAGTTAATTTGCAATGAAAAATTCTCTTAAAGTCAGTGTGCATATTTTTATTTTTGACTTTCAAAGTAAAGTGGCAAAAACTGGAGCTGTGGTCTGACGTGACTTGTTTTAATCCAAACAGACTGATAATCTTGAAACATAAAAGATTAAAGCTCCAGTTCATCAAGAGTTCAAGTGGTGACTTTTGATACATCTGCAGACAAACAACTGGCAAGATAGTGTGCGCATGTCCTGTACAGTATTTAGAACAGGTGTGGGAGTGGGTAAAGGAGACTTGTGCCTGTGTACTGAATTACAGCTCCCCTAAATGTTAAATGACTGAAATAGGCAACATTTTGTACTTATTATATCAACGTAAATGTTGCCTCTTTTCAGCCGAATAACATTTCATTCAGTGTGTAGACACATTTTTTATCCTTGATTAAAAGGTCGTCTGAGTGGAGGAAACAAAATAACTTAAAATTGCAATAGACCCTTCATTCATCAGTCATTTCTTCCAGTTGATTTCTTTAACGTGACCTTTTCTGTATTTATCCAGGCATCAACAATCCTGGATTAAAATGTCTTCAAAATAAATATATAATTTTGCTGAATTTGTAATCAAAGAGAAAAAGGTGCCATAAACAAGTACTGACCAATCATGATTTTAGGGAGGAGGGTCTTAAAGAGACAGGAATTAAATAGACTGTTGTCAAGGAGCTGGACTGAGGTGCTAAATAAACTATTCTAGTCAAGTCGCAAAATCAAAATACAGAGCATAGGAACTGAGATTGATAGATTTCTTCTAAAGCTCACAGACTTGTGAATCAAACATCACATATGCCAGGTAATGAAAATTAGGACAGAGACCACTAGAACATAAACAAGTCACAGCACACCACACACTAGCAGTACTGGTGTGTGGTGCAAGGGAAAGCATGGTGGCAATGTGGGGGTTAGTACTGGTGCCTCATAGCAAGAAGGTCCTGGGTCTGAATCTATGCCCTCCCTGTGTGTGCATTGGTTCTGTTTCCAGTAATCTATCTTCCTTCCACAGTCCAAAGACATGCAGTTAGTGAGATCATGTTGATTAAGTTAACTGATTCTAAATGGGTCATAAGTGTCAATGGTTATGAGTTTCTTTGTGTTAGCCTTGTCCAGCGTATACCCCACTTCTTGACTTATGATGACTGTCATAGAGTCCAGCATCCTAACCCCAAATTGTATAATTGTATGATTGATTGATGGATGGATGGATGGATTGGTACTTTGGAACTGAGGCCTAAGTTATTATTCACTGTTGATCCCCTTGCACAAACACCTGAAGACTGGATGGCAAACAGGAAAACATGTGTATTCCCTGACCAGTTTAGTGTGGTTGCTTAAGATTTTCTCCAAGTAAAAATCGGTCACAAAGAGTTTTTTTGCACGGGAAAGGTCCTTGTGGTTGCTTTGGTAAGTAATAGATTGAGACAGTTTCCTCTAGTCTGCACAGACGACACCTTATCTTCGATCACAAGCACACTCCCGGCTTACTTTTTTTAAACTTAAAAATGATTTTACCTTTGAGCGCCAGCGGTCTCAGTCTCTACACTTTTTCAAGTTTCACTTCCACTCATTCCCTATCGCACGTGGTGCTAAAAGCCAAAAACATCAATACTGCTGGTGCGTTGTGTGCTTTGGCTTGTTTTTCCTTCTAATTTTGGCAACTTTGCACATGTGGTGTTCAAGTCACAAGGCTGTAGGCAGGTCTGTCTCTACAAGCATCTCTACAATCCATCAGTGTGCGAGCACAGGACTCCCAGATGGCACAGAGCTCACGGAGGGAGAAGGCTGCAAAGGCTGGTACAGATGAAACTGCTGTGTTTGTGTTTAAATAATGCACCTCCTGTACATTATACCTTCTGCCGCTTTTGCGATGGTATAGTGCTGCACTTTTCTTAGCAACAAGAACATCATTTAATAGAAGACCTCAAGCCCAGTATGAGCCTAACGCTGTACTGATGTCAGCGTTTAGATGAACAGTGTTTACTGTGTCAAACACAGGTATTGCTTCAAACACTGGCTTAAGGGAAGAGTGATGGGGCATTTTAAACAGCTTTTACTAACTAAATTAACAATTTCACTCTGAAAAAAAAATCCAAACCAACTGGCAAATTACTAAAACATGAAAGCAAACTTACACTGCAGGGGTTTTTTTCATAGCTTCTGTAGTTAATTAAACACTATTCACTTTGGAAAGGTAAAATTTAGTTTCAAATGTCACTGACACAAAAATTCTCTGCATCTCATGAAACAATATCTTGATATAAAGAAACCTAGACTTCATGGTCGATAAGCCTATTAGCTCCACTTATCAAAGCTCTGACAAACAGCCCCAAGCAAAAGAATCCCATCATTATCCATGACCCGCGCCAAGACCTTAACTCACTTCACAGGAGAAAACAGCATTTGTTTTGCTAAAAGAGTCTGATTTATGCATTATTCAAAGAAGGATGAAGCGTCTTGGAACTGAAAGCTTCGTGCCAGTTGACAGGTTTATCATAAAAAAAATAAGCTTTGCTACATAACAGCTTACAGTCTTTGTCGTCAAAAGGAAGCAAAGCCTGCCAGTGTTAGTGCCATGTTCTTCTTACCAGACATGGCAACAATGCTGGCTCTGTGGCTCTGTGCACAGCAGCCATCAACCATTTATGAAGATTTACTGTGTAGAAAAATCAGAGTAACAAATGGCTGAAGGTCAGCGGAGGTGAGCAGAACCCTGAATAGGTTTGTTAAAAGAGCACCTTTTTTATGACTCCAGAAAGGAGAAAGTAGAAAAACAGTGTGAGGTAACTGGCAGACTCTGAAAGCTCTGCAGCCTATTCAGCATGTTAATGGGATGCCTGTCCAAGTCCAGAGAGTAAAAACCAAGGATTAGCAAAACAGATGAGGACTAACTTATGAGATTTCTCCAGGGACGGCGATCAAGACAAAAACCTAAGACCAAGAATTACACGCAGAACTACTGATTATCATTGATTTAAAGCTTAATAATCAATTAAATCCGACTGGTACTGTTGAATAATTTACAGCAGAGTCCTCTTGGGTGTCACAATAGGGACTAATCCCAATAACTGTGGTACTATTAAGTCCTCCAAAGCTGCTCTCAAACCACACCAGGTCACCTCTCTTACAGTAAAGAAGATTTACGGTGGTTCACATAGAAATGTGCTAGGGTCTTAATGGGTAACACCCTCTCACTCCTAGTTTTACAGCTGACTTACAGTGCTTTTCATGTTCATCACTGCACATTATGACCACGGTAAACAATGCTGCACACAAATCAGAATAGTGAAAGATGTGCTACAAGGAACAAAGAAATGATTTTTCCTTTTTTTTTAACATGTATTATTCTGACACATTTACACAATGCCACATACTGCATACTGAAGATTAAGCTTCCATATTGATTTTTCAACTCTACATCAATCAGTCACAACACTAAATCAGCTGTCCATGGTTGCATGGGGCAACAGGCGTCGATCCATTGCATGAGATCTGGTAAATCCACAAATGAAGTCAGTGTTCGAGTGGACGGTGTCAGAGTGTCAAAGTAGTTACAAACTACATGGTTAATGTAAATCACTTCATCCAATTTTAATTTTTATTCATTTTGTGCTTTAGAGTAACTTACACTTGATTATTTCTTTATTTAAAAAGAAAAAAGATAAACTCTCTACACATATTCTCTTCAGCGTTCATACTAAGAAGTTAACGACCTGCAAGGGAGAAACTAGAGACAGAGACACTGCAACAGATGCAGGTGGTCTAAAAACAGGGAGGTGATCTGGCCCATCAGCACTTTTAGCAGCTCTGCAGGCAATTACGACACTTTGAAACTCTTAGTGTTTGATTGTTGCGATTTGTGCAAGAAAAAAAAGAAGAGAAAAAAGTTTCACTGCTCTGAGTCATAACTTGGCCAAGAAATCACAGAAAAAAGAGGCCCTGAAACTGACAATGATCACATTTTTAAGCTTCTCATGAACTCAGCACAAGCTGTATGTGTGTTTGTGTAACCAGAAACACCAAATAGCTGCTGTTACATTAGTTAGCTTACTGACTAAAGAAAAGAGATAAGAGTTGTAGCCCTCAGCATAATTCACTAAATCTGTTGTAAATTTTTCCCAAAGCATCATGGGAACCGATGATCTGTGAGTTTTTAACTTCTAAAACTTTGAAATTATTGAAATTTGCTTAACAATATTAAAATGGCCCTGTGTTAATGTTAGAGCTACAATTAATCAAGTGATCAGTCAGTCGATTGACAGAAAACTAATTTATTTAATAGTCATTCGATTGGAAAAAGTCATTTTAAATTTATTCATGCATCCATTTCCCCCAACTCCTTATCCATTTCAGGGTAATTTTAAATTAGATAAATTACAGAAATTACTGATTTGAGCTTTGTGATATGGAGCATTATCCTACTGGAAGCAGCCATCAGAAGACGGGTATACTGTGGTCATAAAGCAACAATACTCAGGTTTGGTCTTGCATTTAAACCTCAGTTTTTACTAATGGGCTCCAAGTGTGCCAAGGAAATAACCCCCACACCATCACACAATAACCGGTCTGAACCATTTATACAAGCAGGGCTCTAGACTAACTTTTTGCCTTGGTTGCCTTAGGCACACCAGGACAAGAGTTAGTCGCACCCAATTTTTTAACTGCATCACTTAACTTTTACATGTGCACTTTTTTCCGGGGGAAAATTACTGTCCATACAGATTACAGATTAATTTATAAACTATTAACTAACAATCTTGTCAACACAGAGTTCTTTATTTGGAGCACAATTTACAAGAAAGATAAGTTAGTGAAAAAGTGCTTGTGCTTAAAGTGCTTTGGCACTCTTTGGCAATATTGTAGACAATGTTAAACTTAATCATCTTCTCGGCCTCCTCTGACAACCTGTTTGCTGCTGCCTGCCGCTGAAAGGCAGTGGGGAGAGGGGACACTTGGGCAGTGCATTTATCGCGACATATAATGGGTTTTATGGGTACAGTGTGCTTTTTCAGCATTCAGAGGTTGATGGCTCAGTGTCAGAGCACTGGCTATGAATTTCAGACGGATCAGGCCTTAACTTAACAAAAAAGTTATCAATAGTTCTTTTCATCTTTTCTCATTACCCACAGCTACATCCACATTTGTCGGGCCTAGGCTACTCACTAGGGCTGGGTATCATCCCTGATTTCTATCATTCATTCAATTCTGATTCACAAGCTCCCGATTTGATTCTATTGAATTTTGCCTCAGACAATCAGAAATATTATAATTCTGATCATTTATCAGCACTGATACATGTGAGACTTCATCAGAGGTGTGAGTATCACAGCAGATGTCTTTGTGTCAAAGTAACTGAGGATAAAACACAGAAAAATATGAAGGAGATTTTCCTGGGATGGCATTTTATAGCAAATAACCTTAAAAATATTCTGCAATTTTCCAGAATTCAAGTTACTCACCTCTCTCTATCCACCTGCACTTTCAAACTTACACACGAAGGGCTACGGGAATATCTGGACCACGGCCAATCAGAAAGGTCCCGCCCCTGACTATCTCTGATTGGTTTAGATAAG